>JAWQFJ010034911.1:20000-23018 GCA_034096865.1 Theodoxus fluviatilis | reverse complement strand
AAGTAAATCTGTCCTTATAATTGATCCCAGTGTCCTAATCTAAAAAGTCAGTGCAATCAGTTTTACAACTGTCCATGTGAGAACTTAACCCTAGCCGTACTTCGATATTTTGCATACATATTGTACTTCGTGTTCCATTTTTGGGGTCATACTTTTACATAGAGAAAATATTAGTGTTCCCTTTTTGGGGTCATACCTTTTATACAAACTATTTCTAACACACTTTAGCATTGGAGAATAAGATAAAATCATACATCATTTTGACTTTAAGCACATAAAATGTCATTTATTGATGAAAAATCTCAAAATAAAAGATTAAAACAGAAATAACATCAAAGATATCTTTCTTTGAGCCTTCATAGTCATCATGGTTTAAGCATCACAATTCTTGCAAAAGACAACAGATTTGGCAATATGCTCCTTGCACAAGAAGTTGCAGCACTTGTGGCACAATGGTGGTTTTTCTCTGGAGGAGCTTTTCAGCTAAAGCTGTGTCAGTGAAGAAATTGTCCATTGTCACATTCCTTCCCTTGTTTTGGTATGGCAAGGTCAGTTCCATCACCACAGCATGGCCTTGGCTCTGTCCTAAAACATGTGGGATTCGGGACATCGCACCTGTGTATATGATACACTTGAGAGGGTAGTAAGTTTCTGAGTCACAGATCCAGAACAACTTCAGGCCGTACTTTGCAGGTTTGCTTGGTATGTACTGTATAAATGAGCAACGCCCTCTGAAGGGTATGAGCTGCTCATCCACAGTCAGTGAAGCTCCAGGAACATAGTACTTTTGGAGGTTGGCAAGGTGGAGGTCCAACACTTCGCTGATTGGAGCGAGCTTGTAAGTTTCTTGTCTTCTGCGACGGGTGTCTTTGTTGTCAAACCTCAATGTGTTTAACAGCTGGAAACATCTGTTCTTCGACATTGTGGCTTGCACAAAATCTTGCCCGATGAGGGGCTCCCAAATTGTAATCAGGTTTACTTTGCTCTGTTTCTGAGCACCCAGGAAGACAAGAATACCGATGAGCCCTCTGATCTCTACATCGTCTGTCTCCTTCCATGCATCTCCTCTCTGCCTTTTTCCTTCTTCATTTGTGTATTTCACAATCAGCTTGATCATGTCTCGAGAAATGAAAAGATCAAAAGTCTCTGCAGGGCTTGTGGCATTGTGTGTGTTTGGAATACGATTCCGCGGAAGAGTCACAATATTTGACCTTGTAGTTTGAGCATTTGGTGCCATAGGGGTACTTTTCCACTCTGTGCCATCTTTCCCATAGTAACTTATTGTTCTGACTACAGTTCCATCAACTAGTTCTTCAGAAATGGAAGAGTTCAAGTTTGGGTCAATGCTTTCTTCCTCACTACTATCACTAGATCTAGAATCATCATCACTATCATCACTGAAAGGGACAAACTCATCTTCATCACTCATTTCACCTTCACTATACTGATCAGCATCAGCATCATCTTCTTCTCTGTCAATAGCTCTGACTTGATCAACATGATCTCCTGCATCATCAACTCCAACTTGAAGTAAATCAAAAATATTTCTGCTTGAACCAGGCCAACCTTCTTCACCAGCCACCATTTTGATTTTACTCCAGGGGAGATAATTACCAATGCCTGCTTGAACTAACATAAACAAAGAATATCTATAACTTGTGATATATGACTCCTCTATATAAAAGTATGACCCAAAAAGTGGAACATGAAGTATGAATGTGCATTTACTTTTTTCCCCCTATTTATGAGTATGACCCAAAAAATGGAACACGAGGTACGATTTGAGTTTTTTTTTTGTCAATTGCTCTAAAATGGAAAACCTAATATCAAGGACAATATTATTTTATGATGTAAAAATGGTTAATTGGAGATGTCACAGAAGATGGATAGTGTACTTTGACTGGTTGCTGAGCAAGTGTGTAAACAAACCCTTGTGTTCCCTTTTTTGGAACACGAAGTATGGCTAGGGTTAAAGATGGGGGTGGATTGTGGACCCAATCACTACTGGGGTACAAAACATTAAAAAAAATGTATCAACCTCTTTCACTGGGTCCAGGCTCTCCACTGGGTCCAGGCTCTCCACTGGGTCCAGGCTCTCCACTGGGTCCAGGCTCTCCACTGGGTCCAGGCTCTTGACTGGCAGGCATATCACCTGAAGCAACAGTAAGGTACAAAAATGACAGATCATACCAAATGCATTGACAGTGATCGCTCTAGGAATTTTACCAGCCGGTATTTTCTGGTTAGCCCTGCAAAGTGAACAGGTATTGGTGACTATAGTTGTGAACAGCAAGATTTTTCCCCCCGGTATTCCCCGTTTTCAAAACGGTAATTTACAGGCTGTAGCCGGTTGACGAGAACCCTGATTGAAAGTTCCCATGACAGTAATTTGTATCAGGAATATATATATATGTATGCAGGATACTTCCTTTTTAGACCCTGCAACAATGGGAAAAATACTAGGAGCATGTGGCCAGCCCAATGGAAGGCTACAAAAAGGGTGTATCAGCGACCTGTTACTATACCAACCTTTCTGTTCCATTTCTCTGGCGACGTTCTGCACCGTAGCTAACATCACTGGGTCTGAAAAAGCAAAAGTAAATTTTATATATATTATAAGATTAAATCATTAATAAGATTAATTCTGAGATGTTACACAAACCCAACATTGTTTTTGGGACCTGTGCAGTACTTTGTGCATACTATGATGTACATCTAATCCATGTATGTCGGTTCACTCAAGCATAGGCCTACATGATACAAATTAATAAATACAATACATACCTTTGTTTTGCAAAAGATGAAGTACATCAGTACTGACTCGGAGAAAGGTGTCAAACACTTTTATTTTGTGCAAGCAGCCGTTGTCCCTGTTGAACAACAGAATTAGACCACATGATCAGACTAGTTAGTAGAATGGAGCTGATGGACAGGGCTAGAGTTGAGCAAATCAGGAGTAATAAAATTACGGTTATTTCCTAGGACAGTGTCGGATATTCACTTTCCCTGTGAATTCTA
>JAWQFJ010034911.1:0-15000 GCA_034096865.1 Theodoxus fluviatilis | reverse complement strand
ACGTGTCTTTTGTCTCTTCCGTGCACTCTCTCTTGTTACACGTGTCTTTTGTCTCTTCCGTGCACTCTGTCCTGTTACTCGTGTCTTCTTCTCTGCCGTGAACTTTCCTGTTACACGTGTCTTCTTCTCTGCCGTGAACTTTCCTGTTACACGTGTCTTCTGTCTCTGCCGTGCACTCTCTCCTGTTACACGTGTCTTCTGTCTCTGCCGTGCACTCTCTCCTGTTACACGTGTCTTCTGTCTCTGCCGTGCACTCTCCTGTTACACGTGTCTTCTGTCTCTGCCGTGCACTCTCCTGTTACACGTGTCTTCTGTCTCTGCCGTGCACTCTCTCCTAGAACGCTGTATTTTGCATGAGTACTCTCTGGCGTACACCTCACTCTAAGGGTCTATATGGCGGGGTGTTCAAAAACAGTCACTTGGGTGATCCTGGGAGTGTTTAGCCCAGGTACGCAACAACAACAACAACAACAACAACTCTAAGGGTGCAATCCCATACAGGACTTGGTCGCTCCTAATGGAAGACTTTTTGCACTCACGTATCTTCTCAGGCTCTCACTTGTCTCTATCCTGTGCTCTCCCTCACACACCCGCATTCACGCCTTTTGTACCTTTTGGGTGCTTTCTAGAAAAATCGAGCAGTGCAACTGTTTACGTCACGTAACCAGGCAACGACGGTTGTGGATAGGTCTGGCGCATCATCTCAAAGACACTACGGTGTTCTAGAATATTCCAGCACCTTCACAACACACGCATGAACGGAAATGAATATTCCAGAAGAAAACGACATGCGAGACCCTTCAGTGTGTGTGTGTGTGTGTGTGTGTGTGTGTGTGTGTGTGTGTGCCTGCGCATGTTCGTGTGTGTTTTGTTTTTATACTAAAGAACAGCTGCCGCATAGGAATGTTTTTGCAGTCTATGAAGATTTAAATGAAATAGGTTTGGAAATTTTTTACCATACCAAATAACCATAAAACTCTCTCTCTCTCTCTCTCTCTCTCTCTCTCTCTCTCTCTCTCTCTCGCTCTCTCTCTCTCTCTCTCACTGCTATTTACAAGAATGGAATACGAGACTTTCTGGAAGCGATCATTTTGTATTGTATAGATCCTACAAACGTAAGATAGAGTGTGAAAGCTATTTGAATAATGTTAACATTAAAAAATTTAGGGATGCATTTGTTCGCTTCCGTTTAAGAAACAATGACCTCAAAGCCAGTCGTAGAAATGAACAAAACTCAGAAAAAGAGTGTCCTTTCTGTACAAGCTATGAAGACGAAAGTCACTTTTTAATCCACTGTCATGTGTACAAAGATCTGAGGCTGGTACCTGACTGTGTGCGTCTTAAATGTCTGTCACTATGTTTGTTGTGAGGTACCAGTGAGGATTGATGAAGATGCCCAGTGATCAGGGGGTAAAGTGTAAGCGGTTTGAGACCCTGACAAAGGGTGTAAGTCGCTATAAAAAACCACACCTTTACCTTTTACCTTTACATATGCAAAAGGCTAGATACGCCGAGGTAAAGTACCTGCTTGATGGACGCGATGTCACGAAAACACGAGACGTTGCAATGTACATATTTTATGCGTTTAAACTACGCAGTGAAAAGTTGGAAAATTCTCCAAGTAATCAAGTATAGGATGAATGATCCAACGAATGACTGTATTATCTGTATGATCTGGAACTATGGCACTTTTAAATGTAATTATATACTAGTTTTAATGCTATACATTCTGGGGATTTTGTACCATAATAGACTATATACTCGTAAAATGATGTAGACAATTCTAAATTTCCAATGTGTAAATATGCGATGAATTATATGCCATGCACTCTAGGGGTTAAAACGATGTAGACTACTTATATATATGTAAATTGATGTAGACGGTTAACCATTTTGATTGCGGTCTATGTACATATATAACATTTTCCATGATTATACGTTACCTTTTATGTACGATGGGTCGTCGGCCTTAATAAAGTCATCAATCAATCAATCAATCAATCTCTCTCTCTCTCTCTCTCTCTCTCTCTCTCTCTCTCTCGAGGGGGGAGGGGGAGAGGGGGGGGGGAGAGGAGGGGGGGGGGGGGGAGGGACGAGAGAGTATAACTGACGTATTCTGTCAGGAACAGCGTGAACAAGAGAAGAACAAGAAGGGTAAAGCCCATACGACTCACATGCTTGACCTTGACCTTTATATGACCTTAACCTTCAGGTGACCTTCAAGGTCAAGGTCAAACAACTAAACCTACCAATGACATCATACACAAACAAATGCTTTACACGTTTTTCCCTACCAAAATACATGTGACCTTGACCCAAGATCAATGTCATCCAAGGTCATGCAACACAAAGCTGTTAATTCAAGACATAGGAAGCACAATGGTGCTTATTGGCACTTTCTACCATGAGATATAGTCACTTTTAGTGGTTCACTACCCCATTTTGGTCACATTTCATAAGGGTCAAAGTGACCTTGACCTTGATGATATGTGAACAAATGTGTCTCATGATGAAAGTATAACATGTGCCCCACATAATTATTAAGTTTGAAACAGTTATCTTCCATAGTTCAGGGTCAGGGTCACTTCAAAATATGTATACAATCCAACTTTGAAGAGCTCCTGTGACCTTGACCTTGAAGCAAGGTCAACCAAACTGGTATCAAAAGATAGGGCTTGCTTTGACCTATATACCACTTGTAGCTAAGGTCGCCATTCTCAATAACGTGGGAGAAAATTGGGAAAATGTGAAAAATTACTGTTTTTGAGCACATTTATGGCTCCTGTGACCTTGACCTTGAAGCAAGGACAAGTCACTATGTATGTTTTTTGAGGCCTTGTCATCATACACCATCATGCCACATTTGGTGTTGATAGACTTAATAGTCTCCGAGAAAAATCCAACGTTTAAGTTTTTTACGCCCGGACGGACGGACGGACGGACGGACGACACGGCTGAGTACATAGACTCACTTTTGCTTCGCATGAGTCAAAAATGAAGTGAAGCGACAAGCATTTGGGCAAGCACTCGAAGCGAGAAAAGAGGTCATGCTATTGAATTAGAATGAGGGAAGCAGGGAGGGATCGATAGAGGGAGGGATGAATGAATGGAGGGAGGGAGGGATGAATGAATGGAGGGAGGCAGGAATGGGTGTGTGGGTGGATAGGTGAATGGGTTGATGTTTGGGTGGATAGATGGGTGAATAGATAAACGAACACCTGAAGCATACCTGTTTGGACGCATTGAATAGGCTGGTGACGTCATGTGACGTCGCTGTGCGTAATTGACAGTATCATGGCTTTGATTGTGCAACAAGGAAGTAAAGTCCAAGGAAACCACGGAGTAGATAGTTTGACATCTGCTGGAGCCTTTGCCAAATACATGGCAGCAATTTACCAACCAAGCAAAAATGCTTACATTTAGCATCGTGCAAAACATTCATTGTTCATCAAGGTCAGGTAATTGCAGTGTTCGGATTCCCCAGGACTAACGGGCTTTGGATAAGGAAAGATCCTTCACTGGACAACAACGGTGGACAGAAATTCAAAAGGCTTGTTCTTGCACCTCGGTTTATCGTCACTGAAAACTGATAACCGTCAGCGAGAACGCTCTCTGTGGATGGACTATCGTGGAGACAACCCGACCACGGTCTGCTGTGCGGTTCACAGGAATACTTCACCACAAGGGAACGGCAAGACAGTCTCGTTTCTCCCATGGTAACCCCCAGAGTAAGATGTATGCTTTGTCAAATGTGGGATCCGTGAGCCGTGTCCGTCTTGCTGTGAGCAGATAAAACTCCGTATAGAACTGAAAAGCTGGGGTAATTCGCTTATTGAAAAAGTCCATGCTCTAGGTGGTAGACCACTTTTCTGCAGTGGCAACCAGATGGATGTCTCCGTTCATCGTGGTCCACTGGATTCCATCAGGTGCTCAAGATTTTATTGAGGCGTCGCTGAGCTCTTATAGCATCTCCACCTCACACAAGAATATTTCACTTGAAATGGTTGAGTTCCAATACGTTTGACATAATTTCTCTACACATTCACAGTGCTGTTGTACATAGAGGTGTTAGAAATTGACTTTACACTGAACACGTCATGGCAATAGATCATCTTTCAATAACGGACTTTAACGTTTCAATATCGCCTGGCTGCAGGGCTACCCCATCTCCAGGGATTATCACCACCGGTGTCCTGGGTTTCATAATCATTATATTTGGCTCTGTAGGTAACGTGGCCATCATCGTGTTGAAGACTCGTCCCGCAGTGCGACACTCGTCCAACTCGGTGTATATGGTGGCCCTCGCCATCGTGGACGAAACGGGTCTTCTCCTTTCATGCATACGGAATTTACCCTGGCTGCTAATGAATTTTCAGTTCACTCACCTTTCGCTTGGACACTGCCGCGCAATGGTGTGGCTGCAGTACAGCTTCAACTGGTCCTCGGCATGGATTCTCGTCATGTTTAACTTGGAAAGGAGCATGAGCATTCTGTGTCCATTTAGAACAAAAATTTCTCACGCGACACGATCCGTACTTGTCTGCGTCTTAGTCGTCACCTTTGCTCTGTGTGGAAACATGCCTATTGTTTTTTCAGGAAAACACACCATTCATAAGGATGGCTGCGGATTTTGCACTGCGAAGGACTCATGGAGAAAATACTACAGAAAAGTGTGGCCATTTGTAAATTTTGTTGTGGATTTCCTCTTGCCCTTCACAGTCTTCGTTGTTACCCATTCAATAATTCTCCAACATATGATAAAACGGGACCGCACAATAGGTCAGTCCGCTATGTTGAATACAGCATGCTCGTCATTGCCTTCGGCTACAACAAAATCCCCGGTCTTACTTACGGGCGGTCAATCGACTTGTATCTCTTTGGAGATTCCCCTGGGTACGCCCAAACGCGCTGACACCAAACAATCACTGCCGCGTGTAAATATAGCTTCACCAGAAAAGGGCGAGGGTAGTTCAGTCATAACGGCCACTGGTGTGGGAACTTCACAACCGCTGACTGACGACGGCAGGGCTTTAGAGACGTCTCCGAAAGGAATGCCACTGTCGCTGTCACCATCTCTTCTGTCCATGGGATCAAACCAGGCGTCCTCATTTAACAAACACACAGGGACCAAGGATCCCGACTTCCAGGAACAGCCGCGTGAAAATATAGCTTCACCAGAAAAGGGCGAGGGTGGTTCAGTCATAACGGCCAAGAGTGAACTTTTATTTACACGTTCGCTGCCATCTGTGCCAAACAGCAAGATTAAGAACGTTTCCCTCTGGGCAAAGACTCTGAAAGGAAGCAAAGGTATCTCACTCCTAGCAAAGGTCAACTCTCCGGAAACAGATCAGAGCATCGTCACTGGTGTGGGAACTTCACAACCGCTGACTGACGACGGCAGGGCTTTAGAGACGTCTCCAAAAGGAATGCCACTGTCGCTGTCACCATCTCTTCTGTCCATGGGAACAAACCAGGCGTCCTCATTTAACAAACACACAGGGACCAAGGATCCCGACTTCCAGGAACAGCCGCGTGTAAATATAGCTTCACCAGAAAAGGGCGAGGGTGGTTCAGTCATAACGGCCAAGAGTGAACTTTTATTTACACGTTCGCTGCCGTCTGTGCCAAACAGCAAGATTAAGAACGTTTCCCTCTCGGCAAAGACTCTGAAAGGAAGCAAAAGTATCTCACTCCTAGCAAAGGTCAACTCTCCGGAAACAGATGAGAGCATCGTCACTGGTGTGGGAACTTCACAACCGCTGACTGACGACGACCGGGCTTTAGAGACGTCTCCGAAAGGAATGCCACTGTCGCTGTCACCATCTCTTCTGTCCATGGGATCAAACCAGGCGTCCTCATTTAACAAACACACAGGGACCAAGGATCCCGACTTGCAGGAACAGCGCGCTCCTCAAAGCCAGTCGATAAACCAAGACTCGGGCAGTCAGCAGACTTCAGGCACCCAGGTACGAAAGGTCGCTATTTCGGCAGAAGTCTCAGACCAAAGGAGGATCTTTCCAAGAGATTCAAGCATTGACCTTGAAAAGTCCAAAAATGTAAGCCAAACAGAATCCAAAGTGCAAAACCTCGAGGTGCCAGGAATCCCCCCCAATGAATCGAGACTGTCTCTCAATCGAGATCTAACACCACATCACTGGCCATCGCAAAACAAGGTAGCGTGGTCCCTCATCAGAATGCTCGTTCTCGTTGATTTAATCTACCTCGCGTCAGTTGGTCCTCGAAACGTCTATCTCCTCCTGGCAGCCGTGAACTATTTGGAACATTACACGTTTCATATTGTGAATATCTTTTCCCACGTGCACAAGGCGACAAATTTCTACATCTACCTCATCAGTCACTCGTTCAGGGAAGAAGTTTTTGCCTTACGAAAGACCCGTGCGCCAGTTTGTGTTGCATATTCTTCGAGCTACAATCGGCCGTTGTCTCACTGAGCACGGCAAAAGATGAAAACTTCGCCTATAGACTCAAGTATGTTTTTGCACACTCACAAACGTGTGGTAATGCGTTGAAAATTTGCTGGCCAAGGCAAAACGAATTGTGGTCAAATAGCATACCACAAAAGTTTTGCAGGCTTTTATACATTATTTGAAAAAGAAAAGAAATTTGGTTGATTGTGACGGGTCCTCTCAAAATGAATTGCTCGGATGCCTTAGGTGATTTTAACATGTTTGTGTCATCGTAAAGTACACTACATGCCCTTCATCATGATACCAGAAATATGTTATGTGCAGTAGTCGCTTAGTTATGACAGTTTGAATCGGTGTGTACCAAAAACAGTTTTTCAAGAAAACAGCTTTTCAAGTTTGTGCTACATTTTGCATAGTAACCGTTGCATCTTAATGGCTCGAGGGGTTATGTGGTTAAGGGGTGATGGATTCTTAACTTCAGCAAAACAACACGAGCCATTTTGCAGGTGGACAAGCAGAGACTCTGCTTTTTGTTATTGGCCAATCATTACGCGCTTTACATGACACGTGATAAAAGGGAATTAACTCTTATTAAACTACAGCAGACGAAGCATACACAACAGGAACCCCTTACTTGTAATCAAAATTCATCAATGAAAATGAGCGCAGGGCTAGTTTTTGACTCACATGCGAAGCAAAAGTCAGTCTATGTACTCACCCGTTTCGTCCGTCCGGGCGTCCGGGCGTCCGCGCGTCCGGGCGTCCGAAAACTTTAACGTTGGATTTTTCTCGGAGACTATTAAGTCTATCAATACCAAATGTGGCATGATGGTGTATGATGACAAGGCCTCAAAAAACATACATAGTGACTTGCCCTTGCTTCAAGGTCAAGGTCGCAGGGGCCATAAATGTTGTCTAAAAACAGTCATTTTTCACATTTTCTCAATTTTCTCTGATGTTTTTAAGATTGGATACCTGACCTATATATGGTATATAGGGCAAAGCAAGCCCTATCTTTTGATACCAATTTGGTTGACCTTGCTTCAAGGTCAAGGTCACAGGAGCTCTTCATAGTAGGATTGTATACATATTTTGAAGTGACCCTGACCCTGAACTATGGAAGATAACTGTTTCAAACTTAATAATTATGTGGGGCACATGTTATACATTTATCATGAGACACATTTGGTCACATATCATCAAGGTCAAGGTCACTTTGACCCTTATGAAATGTGACCAAAATGGGGTAGTGAACCACTAAAAGTGACCATATCTCATGGTAGAAAGTGCCAATAAGCACCATTGTGCTTCCTATGTCTTGAATTAACAGCTTTGTGTTGCATGACCTTGGATGACCTTGACTTTGGGTCAAGGTCACGTGTATTTTGGTAGGAAAAATGTGTATGGTGTCATTGGTAGGTTTAGTTGTTTGACCTTGACCTTGAAGGTCACCTGAAGGTCAAGGTCATGCAAATGTCAAGGTCATGCATGTGAGTCGTATGGGCTTTGCCCTTCTTGTTACAAACATCCCTCAAAGGCCAATGAAAAGTATCTACGCGTTTAGATGAGAGCCCGCAGCGTGTCACCATACCACACACTTGACCGATCTGTTCGAGAGTCAGACAGAAGCGATGTGATGATGAGGTGGGGTGTTGCGCAATCAGGTGAAGTTTTTTTCACAATGAAATTGCAGTGCCTATCTAAAGACATAAAGAATAATCATTCAGCAGCAGATTTTAAATCTGAAACTCAGAGTATACGTGGGCATAGTTCAGCTTTTGAAGTCTCCGCAGCGACCCCCTTGTAGGACTTTTCGGCCGTTGTCTCGATTTGAATACATTATCCATGCATCTCAGTATGGGAGAACCGGTCACAGTGGTAACGGTTACACCACGCAAGAATCTCCAGGGATCTGATGTCTTGCGCTCGAAGCGAAACTTTGGTCCTTGCAATGACGTACTTTCCGTTTGACTGTGGAAGTCTGGAACGCATCAGAGAAAGTTCTCCGTAAGGCAGCCATTGGACGATGTCTTTTTCCTAACGGCGTACGTGCACTGAACGCAATAGAGGCCTACTATCGACCCTTGACTCTTGACCTCGTGGCTGTGCAGAGACCGTCGCAACTGTCTCCGGCGCCTAGCGTGACGACTTTCCCCAAGAGGCTTCATACACCTGTTTGTGGCTTCATGGTGGAACGGCGGACATACATGCACATGAAGCCATGGCCTTTCCACGTACCACGTGACTTCAGGAGTTAGTGTTGCACGGCGGACATACATGCACATGAAGCCATGGCCTTCCCACGTACCACGTGACTTCAGGAGTTAGTGTTGCACGACGGGCATGTGCCATGAAGCTCTCCACTGATATCGCTTGGCTTGCGTGCAGACTCAGGTTGTAGATCAATACGAAAACAGTTCTGTGATTAGTATTAATGACATCTTCCACGGGCGCGGGAGCTATATGATATTAAAATGTGTATACCTACCTGCTACGCTTTCTGTTTATCTTTCTGTAAGTTCCTCCTTCCGCCTGTGTGTGTGTGTGTGTGTGTGTGTGCGTGCCAGTGTGCGTGCGCGTGCGCGTGCGTGCGTGCGTGCATGTGTGAGTGCGCGCGTATGTGCATGTGAAGAGGAGTTGGATGGGGGTTGATGGGGGTGTAACTCTGTGGAGTTTGTATGCTTTTGTGTTTGTGTGTTTTGTTCTTCCTTATATTCGTCTGCATCTTTTTGGCCAATGGTACGTCCAATCGACTATCTATTTCATCTGTCACTGTCTCTCCATCCGTCTAAAAGTGAGTGAGAGAGAGAGAGAGAGAGAGAGAGAGAGAGAGTGAGAGAGAGAGAAACAGACACAGAGAAACAGACAGACAGAGAGAGAGAGAGAGACGGACAGAGAGAGAGAGAGAGACAGAGACAGAGAAAGAGACAGAGACACAGAGACAGAGACAGAGACAGAGAGACAGAGAGAGAGAGAGACAGAGAGAGACAGAGACAGAGACAGAGAGAGATGCACAGAGAGAGGTAGTTTAGGTTAGACTCTCAAGCACATTATTTCTCTGAGTGACACTGCTGACATACATCGAATATTTTAGTGTCTCTCAGAGTAGTGGCCTTAGAAAGTGTTAGAGCAATCAATATGCGTCAGCAATGGATTTCCAAGTGATATGCTGGCAAATGAATCGTCTAGCACTTCTGTAGAAATGTAGTCATAAAAATGGACATTCAGTGATGTTACTGACCCTTGCTGTTATACGACTGAGGAAGTGCAATATGGCCCGAAGACCACGTAAATGTCCTGCAATTTCACAATGAGAAAACACTGTAATCAAAGTATTTCACAATCTTCTTTTCATAAGAAAATTTATTATCACGCAACATCAACAGAACAAATACATGAAAAATCAGATTTTGATTTCAGCATTGCTTTGGGTGAAACATATGTACGGTTCAATAGAATCTGACGCCACTGGGCTCCCATTTTGGTCCTGTGAATAAATTAATTTATAAAAATTACACAAATAAGAAAATACCGTCTTCAACTTTCTTTAACTGCTTTGCAAATTATGTTTTTAACTTCTTCCACTGCATACAGTTTTTGCACCAGAATTCGGGGATATAATTATTCTCTTCCGGGGAAAGTATGCTGAATTTCACATGTGATTATCGCAGCGATTCTTCGTGTGGATTTTTCTTTGGATTTGAGCCTCGAACACATTTTTAAGGCGTGTCAACGGAAGACATTTCCAATGTCTCGATCGAAACAACATGCTGATGCTATTGATATAAACATTATATCTAGATAAGGACTGATGCCATGCATATTTTAACGCCTTCTCAGAAATGGGAGTATGTGGAAGAGAATGAATGTCAGACGCAAAAGCGTTCCATATATAATGCTGATTTTCTCTCAAGCGCTAACGCACGTATCTACAGCAGCAAATCGTCAAATAGACAGAAACGACGGAGGAAAAAAAAGTGAACATGACATTCTTCCAGATGCGACTGTTTTGACCATCGAAGACAAAATGCACTTTTCAAATAGTACGTGTTCCTTTGTCAGGTCGTGGCACGCATCATTGCTGTCACACTCACCAGGGTTCTCAGACAAACCCTTTTCGTAAAATTACTTTTGTATATTCATTGGTGTTCAAATGTGTAATTACAAGAAAAAAACAAACGAGATAATGCGCAAAACTAAGCAACATCATGCAGTGCTGAGAAGCCATGGTCACCTTCAACACGGAATGCTTGCTTCGCTGTTTACATTTACAGTTTCTCATTTTCTGCAAATACTTCCCAATTTGAGTAGGAATACCGTGATGTACATCCATCGCCCAATCACAGATAAGAAGTCACCTAAGTTGTTTTAAATACACACATTTAGATTATGCACCTTTGTCTCTCTCAAGCTCATTGGCACTGTTCTGCGATCGAGACTTCTTGATTTTTGTCTCACTCAGAAGTGCAAATACACATCAAACGTTATAGTAAAATAGTTATAGTTTACTCGCATTCCGATTTATGTAAAATCTTTAAGACACAAGTACTCGGCACAATACATGTGCATGTGGTCACAAAATAGCAATACATTTCAGTGCCGACTTCGAATGTCCTTTTCGAACCCCGTGATACTCTGCCTCGTCCAGTTTTGGTAGAGTTGAGGAGGCTCCGCATTTGTCAAAGTTTACACCCTACAAACTTTGCTAGCTGTGATCCGCATTAGATCGATGTATTTTGCCTTTTTCCCCCATGTCGGAGCTGCACGACGCCCAGTTAATCCAACAGCATACATGACGTAGATGGTGGTCACGTAACTGCAAGCTGTGGGCATGCTCCATAGGCTCCCGAGCCCCCCCCCCCCCCCCCCCTCCCCCCACCTTGTTGCATATGCGGACTTAGTAGTATTCGTAAAACACATATGAGGGATTGTGGAGGTTGGACGCTCAGGCAGACCCGTCTGAACAAGAAATGATTACAACATGTCTCAGTCTGAGACAGTGTGCATGGTTTTCATGTAAAAAGACTGCTTGGGGCGAACGGGAAAAAACTGGAGTTCTATCCTCGGAACGTTTGAACTGGATCTCTCCTAGAAAGGAGTGGAGGAATATGTCGGGGCCTCGGCTGTTTCTCTGTTTTTGCCCCATCAGCTGCGGCAGGATTTGTGATCTGTTGGGATGGAATGAGAGAGGTAAAGGCTGAATGGGGGTTGGGATGGAATGAGGGAGGTAAAGGCTGGATGGGGGTTGGGATGGAATGAAGGAGGTAAAGGCTGGATGGGGGTTGGGGTGGAATGAGGGAGGTAAAGGCTGGATGGGGGTTGGGGTGGGGGGAGGGGGCTGTCCAAGTTCGACTGCTGTCAGCTGCTGGATGCACAGGGGCATAAGGTGGGGTCTTTGGTTAAAATACGTGGTGGAAGGGAGCAGCTGTAGAAAGAGGAAAATCTTTCTGTCTTCTGTCAAGTTCAAGCGTTAAAATAGACGGGGGTGGGGTGTGGGGGTGGGGTGGGGAGGGGAGGGGGATAGGAGGTAAACCAGCGGGTGCTCATTGCTCAAAGGATGTAAATGTGAAGGGGGAGGGGAAATTGAGTCATTGTTTGCGCATGCGTTTGTTGTTTGGATATTATACACATGCAGCGTGTATAATTATGCACGTGTGCTTGTGCATGTATGGATGCATGAAAGATATGTGTGTATGAGCGTGTGTGCGTCTGTGTGTGTCCGTGCGTGCCCGCGCGCGTGATGCGTTCGTGTGTGTGTGTGTGTGTGTGTGTGTGTGTGTGTCTGTGTGTCTGTAGTAACATTGATAGTGGAGAGAGGAAACGTTAAGAAGGAATTCACTGCAGTGTGTACTGCGAGTGCAGGAGGGGTCTGGCACTGCCGAGAGGGGGGTTGATGGGGGTGGGAAGGGGGCGAGAACTGTGGGTCTGGCCTTCCTTCGTGGCCAGCTCGCGTCTCTTGGTCAGCTCCTCTTGCAGCCGTAGGTAGTCGGGGTGGTTCATCCTATGCACCAACTTGTGCAGATGCGGCTGTGACCTTGGCACGTACCGCTGGCCAAACAGATCCGTCTTCTGATTGGCTGGGGGAGGAGTTGGTGCAGCCTCCGGAACTGGCACGAACCTGTGCGCGTAGTACTTGAAGTTTTCCGGCGGCAAAATTCGACCTGCGGTGAATAAGAGACAGAAAAAAGATAGATTTTTTTTAAAGATAATCCATGTCAAACCAAAAACAATTAAAATAAGAGCCGTCTTTAAAAACAGCACAATGAAATGGTGGGAAGCAAATCTCTCAAAACTGAATAATGAGTTGGGCAGACATCCTGTGATGAAGAGTGCTATAAATATTAAGTATTTGTCCCAGACTAATAGTCGACTGACTGTATTATTATTTGGTTGCTGAGAGATAGGTCAATGAGAAGACCAAACGTTAAAAAGGATAACAATGACAATCATGTTGAAGTGCAGTGGCCATCAAAAATATAAATTAGATCTTTGGAAAAGCTATAACTTCGCATGTGATCAACTTTCTTTACTATCATGCACACCTCGTTTGAATGTCCATCGCTCAAACACAAATGTTCATACATAAACAACAACTACAATAAACCACACAACGCAAGCTAAATTTGCAACGCAAAAATTGAATGCCTTGTAGCAGTCAAACAACAAATAAACAACAGAAAAAAGTATTCGATTCGAACACTTGCGAGCAGTTCGGTACCTTATTTGGCCTCGATATAGCAGTGGGCAATACCAACGGGGACCCCTTAATGCGTTTAAGGTTTGAATGATACACAAGCAATGCGTAAACAATAAAAACCGCTGGCGCTGAACCTCCAGGTTTCGGCACAACAACAAAAAAAGATTGGGTTCGAACCCGCAATCTCTTGAGAAAAGAGGGGGGGGGGGGGGGGGGAAACACACACAAAAACACAAAAAACAGGTCGGGTTCGAAAAAAGTTTCAGCGCGGATTCGAATCCGTTCACGCATGACCTAACGTTACAATTGTCCAGCGCTTTACCATCTGAGCCATTCATTTGGCAACTGACGTTACTACGTGTTTGTAAAGGAATTATAACGTTCTTTTCTGTAAACTCCCTCGCTTCATATTTTGCACTGTAAATTGTATAAAAATGGATGATAGTTCATGAAATTTGAGTGGTCTTGTACATTTTAGGATACTTAAGGTCTATTTCTGCCAAGTTTATTATCGATTCACTGCCATTAGGCCAAGCCAACAGACTACCAGTACCAAGTTGTTGCGCTTAAGTCAGGACAGACAGAACGAACGAACGAACTTTATTTTACAAGGGTAGTGAATTAGGCAGTATTGCCTTTCTTACTTACATTCAGCCCTTGAGGCAAAATATTCAAATGTGGTAAGAGAGAGAGAGAGAGAGAGAGAGAGAAAGAGAGATACAGAGAGAGACAGAGAGAGAGACAGAGACAGAGAGAGAGACAGAGAGAGAGGGTGGGAGGGGAGCTGGGAAAAGGAGGAAGGGAAGAGAGAATGAGAGTAAGAGTGGGTGGGAGAGAGAGAGAGAGAGAGAGAGAGAGAGAGGAGAGAGAGAGTGAGAGAGAGAGTGAGAGAGAAGAGAGAGAGAGAGAAAGGAGAGAGAGACACGAGAGAGACACAGAGAGAGACAGGAGAGAAGAGAGAAGAGAGAGAGAGAGAGAGTAGAGAGAGGGGGGGATGGGAAAAGGGAGGAAGGGAGAGAATGAGAGTAAGAGGGGGTGGAGAGAGAGAGAGAGAGAGAGAAGAGAGGAGAAGAGAGAGAGAGAGAGACAGAGAGAGAGAGAGACAGAGAGAGAGAGAGAGAGAGAAGAGAGGAGAGGAGAGAGAGAGAGAGGGGGGGGGGAGGGAAGCTGGGAAAAGGGAGGAAGGGAAGAGAGAATGAGAGTAAGAGGGTTGGGTGGAGAGAGAGAGAGAGACGAGAGAGAGACGAGAGAGAGAGAGAGAGAGAGAGAGAGAGGAGAGGCGAGAGAGAGGGAGAGAGAGGGGATAGAGAGATGCGAGAGAGGAGGAGAGAGGAGAGAGAGAGAGATGAGAGAGAGAAGACGAGAGAGAGGAGAGAGAGAGAGAGAGAGAGAGAGAGAGAGAGAGAGAGAGAGAGTAAATTGCTAGCCCCCGAATGTTGCAGATTTCTACTCTTGCTAGCGTCGAAAGACACGCGGAAACGGAAAAGATAACTCTGTTTGACTCGATTTCGATTCGACTAAGCAAATTCGTCCGCTATTTCCGTCAATTGACATTTGAGTGAGGAAGTTTTAGAGATATATGTCAGCTTCTAAGTGGGACTTACATTGTGACACTGAATTTCAGATCTACATGCAAATGACGTCATGCTATTAATGACGTCAAATTTGGCTTTGCCGTCAAATGTCATTTCAATAATTTTTAGACCGGTAATTTCGAGAATACGACCTTAAAAACCACTTTCTCTTGAAGCCTCGATTCAGAAAATTTGATACATTCAATCGGACTTAACTTCCAGTTAGTGTGCAAAATCTCAAGGAAATCCGTCCAGTAGTTTTGAGATATAAGCCGTGGAGTCGGGACAGACACACACACAC
>JAWQFJ010034910.1:25000-60894 GCA_034096865.1 Theodoxus fluviatilis | reverse complement strand
TATTCCCCACTCAAAAACCATAGCCCGCGGCACGTTCCCCCTCGGCGAGCTCCGCCCCCCTCCCACCGGCACAGTCCCCGCCCCGTTATCCGACTAAACCATGAGCCCACTCACAGCGCCCCAGACCCCCCCCACCCCCCCCACCTCCCCCCAGTCCGAAGTCCCTTCCCCCACGCCGACCCTATATCGTCGCACCATACGACAGCTCCACTGTCCCTCCAGCGCCACCTCTGCCACAAGCGTCAGGAAGTGCATGATCCATAACTACTGGACGCACACAGGGGCTCCTGCTTGAAGAATTCCGACCGTCACCGTAACTTTTACCCCCTCCCCTCTCCGACACTACTCTCCATCCGCTATCCCCTCCCTACAGCCCACGCATCAAGTGGGACTTCGTGCCCCTGCCGTCCCTCCCCCGGCTCCCCCCCCTCCCCACCCCCCAAGTCTCGCCTCCGCGCGTCCGGGTCGTCACTTGTCCGCATTTCAGTTCCCCCCCGCGCGAAAATGATGCGAGTCCCGCTGATGCCCGCTGTCGATTCCGCTGATGATTTATCAGTCCTCGTCCCGATCGGCAGGCGGAGCAGAGTTCTCTGCACCACGCACCACCAGTCCCGAACGAAGGACCCCACCGCCCTGTTTTTAGGCGGAACAGATAACACACGATGAAAAAAAACGAAGAAAACACTAGCAAAGTTTCTTTATGGAACAAACCGTATCCCTTCCCCCGCCCACCAGACCCGATAATCCTCCCGCTGGCCCCCTCTACCTCCTGCTGATTGCCCCACAGCATAGCGTTCCCCCCCGCTCCCCGCACACACCAGGTCCAACCCCCAACCCCTCGAGTAGGTTGCCTCGTCGACCCTTTCTCGAGCGCAGCGCAGGTCCACGTCCCATCCACCACGCGCCGCGATCCGGCACCTATAACCTACCGGTTCCGAGGGGTATCCAGTCCCCCGTCCCCCCGCCGAGTCCCCCCGCCGATCCCCGACCTTCTCCCTCCTCACAGCAGTCTCCCCCCCCACATCGCACTACCCCCGCACCTGCTCTTGTCACCTTCCATGCTCGCCTCCCTTCAAAGCCATCTCCAGCCCCCCACACCAGACAGCCCCTCTTCGCCCCCACCCCTCCCGCCGCCCCAGCTTGGCCGCCTCCAACCCCCCGTCGGTCCCTCCCACTCCTGGGTGCCCATCCACGCGCCTCCCCGCCCGATCCTCTCTACACAAACAGTCCACAGTGCGCCGGTGCTCATCCTTTCTGAGGTTTGAAAATCCATCCAAGGACCCCGCCCCCTCTCTCCTATCCTCACCAATGCCCCTTCCCCCATCCCCTCCGACCTGCATTGACCAGCTGCGCCCAGAGAACCAACAGCAGGACCACCCCCGCGATCCGGCCCCCAACACAGATCACCAGGACCCGAGCTGCCTGTCTGTTGGCGCCAGGGCTGCTTGGTCAGCCTTCTTGTCGCCTTCTCCTCACTTCTTCCTCCTTACCCACTCTCGCTCTTCCTCTCAGCTTCCTGCTCCCTCTCCCTCCTTTCTCTCTGTCTTCCGTCTCCCAAGTCTGTCCTCTCGTCTCACTTCCGCTCCTCTCCTCCGCCGTTTCCCCTCCTCGCCTGTCTCCCTCGCTCCAGAACCAAATGTCCCACTAGTTCGAAGCCACAAATCCACAACAAACCGTGTAGACATAGATGTCAAAAGGACAATCCATAACGCGCGGACAAGTCTCTACTACTGCACCACGGTCCCAGGGTCCCAGCATACACTCCAAGCCGTTTCCACCAAAACCGTAAGTTCCCCGGCTGTCCTCCGAGTTATCCAACCAAGGAGTCATCTTCCAAGGCTCGCCGAGCGTTTGACATACGGGTACCATCTGTGGCTGGGCAATGGCCTGATTGTCCCCCCACCCCCCCATTCCCCCAAACGTTCTCTCACACCAACACACTCCCCCCCTCCCAACTCATCTGGCGGATTTCCCCTCCGTTGAAGCTCTTCAGATGTCCCCGCTTTTGAGCTGCTCATGGGCCTCAGTGCTCCTGCTGCCTTCTCTTCTCCCCCCCCTACTCCCCCCTTGCGCCATGCTTCCCCCCTCGCTCCCGTGTTCACAGTCCTCCGTCCCTCCCCCTCCTCTTTGTGGCTTCTGCGGGTCGAGCTGCCCTTCGGCCGCGTTAGCTCGCTGCCCGGCCGCCCCCGCTCAGCTCCCCCCCTCGATGCGGGCTGATGGTCCCAGTGCTTCCCCCTCCTTCCGTCTAGGTCCGCGCTGCCGCTGTCCCCGTCCCCGCACACTGGCCAGCCCCCCTCTATTCCCACGAGTGCTCCGCCCGCACTCCAATTGAACGCGAGTAGCCTTCTTTCACTCAGAACGTTTTTGGTGACGTCCCCCTGTTGCAGAAGCGGGCCTTTCCAAGCCACCACCACACCCTCACAACACAGCGCCTCCCTCCACATCTAGTCATCACCCGCCCCGCTTGCCTGGGCGAGTCCTATACCACATCCTTTTCTTAAGCCCTTTAATAAAAAAAGAAGAATAATCTACACTTTACCAAATTATCAAATTGACAACATCCATCTCCAAATAACTATATCCTTACTCTAGCCAGTCGGCACGTTGTCCGGTTCCCTCTTTCTTTGTTCTTCTTTTTTTTTTTTCTTTTTTTTTAAGCAAAAATGTTCCTTCTTCTTTTCCTATTATTGCTTTTCTCTTTTTTTTTTTTTTTTTTCTCTTCTTTTCTTTTTTGTTTTTTTCTCTTTTTCCTTCTCTTTCTCGGTTTTTTTTTCTTTCTTTCCTTTCTATTTCTTTTTTTTTATTTTTTTTTTCTTTTTTTTTTTTTTTTTTTTTCTCTACATATTTCCTTCTTTTTATTTCTTTTTTTTATTTTCTTTTTTCCCTTTCTTTCTCTTTTTCTTCGTTTTGTCTTTCCCTTTTCTTCTGTTTTTTTTCATTTATTCTTTCCTCAATTTTTTTTTTTTTTTTGTGGTTTTTTTTTTTTATTTTTTTTTTTTCTAAAATACAAAAACAATTTTTTTTCTTTCCTGTTTCTTTTTTGTTTTTTTTCTTCTTTTTTTTTTGATTTTTTCTTTTTTTTTTCTTTTAGTCTTCTTTACATGCTTGTTTTTCTTCTTTTTTTGTTTTTCTGCTTTCTTTTTTTTTTCTTACAATTCTTTGTTAAGAATACCACTAAAAAATTAAACAACTTACAAAAAAAGAAATACCACACCATATACAGTATAACAAAACACCCAAATCTCGCCAGGCGGACTACCAGGTCCAAGTCCCGCGGCTGTCAGGGCACGAAAAGAAGGTCGCGTTGTTGATTCCAGAAGATGGGGGTCGATAATTTCGACATATTAGTAACGCAGATCCCCGTGGGCCATATTCTCCCCCCTTATGTTCTTGTGTTTCCATTGCCCCTGAGTCCTCCTGCAGATCACCCCCCAGCCTCCGGTCCACAGTCATGCCACCGCCTCCCCTCCATTCCCACACCGTAGTATTCCATTCGCCCCCCCTCCAAGTCCCTCCCTCCACCGCACCACTCCCACCGCCACTCAGCCCGACCTCTTCCGACTCGCCCCCCGGGGCCCTCCCCTTCCCAACGCACCACGACCATCCCCAGAACCCCGGACCGTCCCGAGTGTCACCCCTCCTTTTCCCTCCTCTCCGCCCCCCACCAAGTCCCCGTCCCGTCCCCCCCATTCCCACCCCCACCCCGCCCCCCGACTAAACCAGTTTCCATCCCTCCTGTTTCGGAGTTGCGAAGGGGGGGGACTGGAGACGGGGGGAAGTCTCGTGGGGGGGGGGGGTGGATAGTGTAATTCACAAAAATTTCCTTGACCTAGACCTTGTTTATTTTTGCATGCCATTTGAATTTGCCTTCGGAAGTCTTACCCAGCCAATGTTTTGCCCCCTACCTTGACTTGCAAAAATGCGACATTAGAAGTGATCATTTGTCATTGAGAAAGTGAAACAACAGCAGAAGATCTGCTCCAATTTTGAGAGTTCCGACATCTATAAATGATATGATGTTTCTCATTGGTGCTAGTCACTGGGAATTGTGGGTTACCCTGTCAAGGAAAAGAAGATCTATCACTCGGTCACAGTCACATTGAAAAAAGAGTAGAAAAATCTGGCATGTCTGTCGAGGCACATTAAGACCATGGCCAGGAAGGAACATAGTATTTTCAGAAATATTTGGTCAGGGCAAGACTACACATCAAAGAAAATGCAGTTCATTATTCATTGATTGCACAATAGCACAGAGGCTACGGGTGCTCACAGAAGATGGAGGCATTAAGTAGTGGGGGCATGGTAGTCATCCATTGAATTCTGACAATGACGTTCATGGTGCTGAAGATGACTCTGAAAACCCAACACAGATGCATAGAGCCTGTGGGAGTGAGGGCAGACCAGACGAAAAGGGCTCTGCATTTCCACAGCCAGGGCTGACATCATCTGACACCACCCTGGACAATTCTTTCGTGCTGAAACACCTGACAAGGGTTTGAAAACCTGCAGACTTGGGATGTTCTCGGCTGAATTTGAAACTAGATGTGGGCAATCCTTGCCAGGAACTCACGAAGTAATGCTGTGACTTTGCAGTCGATAGTTCATGCCAGTGACAAAGTTTGCAGTGTGGTGACTTTATGCGAGGATTTTTATACCGACCATTTTAATTCGCTGCAAAACATCGGAAAAGCTGAGTGCCAAGTTGACTTTGAGAAACGTGTATGTGCAATATTCAATTTCAAAACCCATTTAGTGACACTGTGTGTACCCATCATTCGTCACTCACTCCCACTCTAGTCTGCTGTCCAGAGCCTGTTGGCCGTCAGGAATCACTTCAGCTTTCAGTTGTTTATACCTAGGGCAGTACGGAATCATGGCGTGATGTTGTTGCTATGTTGGTCTTAGTGCAGTAGTGGAGGAACCCTGGCTCTGAATGATCAAGGTCTGTATCTGTTGAGATCAACACCAGGTCTGCCTGTTTCTGGCAAGTTGTCAGTGCATACAGTAACTCAAAAATCTGTTTCGGTGTTATAAGTGACCTCAAAGTCTGCATACGTGACCTAGATCTGTAGAGGATTCCCTGAAGCTGAGATGAAACAGAAAGAATAGCCGAGCTGACACCATTGTTGACAAGGAAACATTTCTGGGTTTTCTCTTGGCATTCTCCCATGCTGCATGGAGTATTGTTTCGACAAAGAAAGAAGTCAAAGAGAGAAAATGTGGATACAAGCCCAAATTTAGAATGACACCCAGTCAGCCAGTGAGGAATTATGTCTGAAAGCATAGCCTTTGCCTAGTAGTAAGTGTATGCAGTAGCCCTGATAAGAGCTCAAGCCGAAAGAGTCGATTGCTTTGAGAGCTAGTCAGGTCTATCAATTGTTCATCCAGAATGAAGAGCACTATGATGGTGGATAGAGTTCATTTATTTGTCTTCTGTGTTCTATTGAGACTCCACGAAAAATTGGGTTTCTCTTTGTGGACGGCTAGTGGCTTCACATGCTATGGCTGCTGTGTACTTAAGTCCATGTTCCTTAGCTTTGTAGTCATGTCTTGCCTTGCCAGAATTATCTTCGCTGATGTCATCCCCTTCTCTCCCAACCAGTAATGTCACAACTAGTCAAGAGTGGAGTCGTTCTCTCCACTTTTGTAATGATTAAAATGAGAAAGAATACAATTAGTCGGAGTAATTGTCACGACTTGCCTTTCACTTTTGTCAGTCCGACCCCGGCAACCACCCTCTTTTGTGTATGGAAAGATCTGTTGGCCTCCTTGGCAGAGGTTTGTGTTCCCAGAGCGCTGTCTTTGTTTGTATTTACAGAGGGTGATGGTCAGAGATTGTCAACATTTTGAAGTAGAAGTTTTCTCTCTCTCGACTGAAATCTGAGCATGGAGGGTACATCGTTGTTATGACCCAAGTGCAGAGGATTGCTTTAGAGATCACCAGGAAAAGGTGATTAGTCAGTGAAAACAAACCAAAGGTTAGAGTTGACAAACTTGCCATTTGAATGGTGCTGCACTGTGTGGAAAGAGACTGGTGGTTTCAGACCACTGTAGAGAGCTGCCCTGGCTTCTGACTGGAGACCTGAAATCAAGCAAGGCTGCAGTGACTGGATGCTTGCAGAAGTCTACCACTGTGTGCCTGCAGCCCCAAAGACAGGATGTGTTTGCTTTGTCAACTTTCAGTTGTCAGCCAGCTTGGGACACCATTGGCTCTACAGGCTGAGGCAAGATTTTATTTGTGGCAGATGTTGTACATCAGATTCCAGAAAGGAAGGTTTGATTTGTGGCAGATGTTGTACATCAGATTCCAGAAAGCAAGGTTTGATTTGTGGCAGATGTTGTACATCAGATTCCAGAAAGGAAGATTTGATTTGTGGCAGATGTTGTACATCAGATTCCAGAAAGCAAGATTTGATTTGTGGCAGATGTTGTACATCAGATTCCAGAAAGGAAGATTTGATTTGTGGCAGATGTTGTACATCAGATTCCAAAAAGCAAGATTTGATTTGTGGCAGATGTTGTACATCAGATTCCAGAAAGCAAGATTTGATTTGTGGCAGATGTTGTACATCAGATTCCAGAAAGCAAGATTTGATTTGTGGCAGATGTTGTACATCAGATTCCAGAAAGGAAGGTTTGATTTGTGGCAGATGTTGTACATCAGATTCCAGAAAGCAAGATTTGATTTGTGGCAGATGTTGTACATCAGATTCCAGAAAGCAAGATTTGATTTGTGGCAGATGTTGTACATCAGATTCCAGAAAGGAAGGTTTGATTTGTGGCAGATGTTGTACATCAGATTCCAGAAAGCAAGATTTGATTTGTGGCAGATGTTGTACATCAGATTCCAGAAAGCAAGATTTGATTTGTGGCAGATGTTGTACATCAGATTCCAGAAAGGAAGGTTTGATTTGTGGCAGATGTTGTACATCAGATTCCAGAAAGCAAGATTTGATTTGTGGCAGATGTTGTACATCAGATTCCAGAAAGCAAGATTTGATTTGTGGCAGATGTTGTACATCAGATTCCAGAAAGCAAGATTTCATTTGTGGCAGATGTTGTACATCAGATTCCAGAAAGGAAGATTTCATTTGTGGCAGATGTTGTACATCAGATTCCAGAAAGCAAGATTTGATTTGTGGCTGATGTTGTACATCAGACCCCAGAAAGCAAGATTAGATTTGTGGCAGATGTTGTACATCAGACCCCAGAAAGCAAGATTTGATTTGTGGTAGGTGTTATATATCAGACTCCAGAAACAATTTTTTTTCTGATAGAATTTATTTTTTCTGAGTGCTGAAGCAGATTGCTAATGGTCAAGTGGGCAGTGGCTGCAAATTACATGCCTTTACAATTAATGACGTTTGTGTCTCGGGAACAAGACAGCTCATTCTTTAGATGTGCTCAGGTACAACTTGAGGTCGAGAAGCTGGCACATAAAGAGATGTTTTGATGAACAAACTGGTCGTAACCCAAAGCATTAAAGGAATTTATAAATGAAGTTAAAAAAGAATTCAGTGACAAAAAATGAAAACAAAACATGTGAGAGGAAGCACTATTTGCATGGTAAACTTTTTAAAGGAGCACTTAAGTAATTTTTTTTTGCAAATTTGAATGTGTTGAAATAATATTTTTCAAACTAATTTTTATTACATATAGACCATCTACCATATTTGGGTATTGGAATGGGTCTATGAAATTATTACCGTTGGTGCCAACGTTGTCACATGTATTTGATTTGTTGCACAATGTATGCTGTGTACTTTTATTGCCTTTTTGTTGCCCTGCATTGAATTTTGATAGTTTTATTTGCTAAACATATTCCAACCATTTAGTTCAAGCTTTTTACATACATGCTGCATTCCCATTTTATTTAGCTCTATATCACAGTTGTGTGTGCGTATTTTAGCATTGCATGTGCTGCAGTGTTTAGTTTTACATTCCTTAGCAAACAACAGATGTTGCAGGTCTTTGCCAGCAACACAGATGGAAAGGGAAAGCTGTCAGGGATCATTATACTAAACTAGTCACCATTTCTCTCCATCTTGTGGTCATAGTTTCTCGCACTTTCACTAGAATCTCCAGAGTCTTCGAAGGAATCTTGCTGGTGGAAATCTGTTTTTGATGTGTCTGAAGCAATATGAAAATGTTTGTGTGGACAGAGAATGTGAACTTCTCAACTTGATATCATTGATTTCCAAGTGGAAACTGTTCATGCAAACCTCTGACAATTGCACATTGTAATCCCTTCCTCTGATCACCTCTGTTTCTCACCAGTGTGTGCTAGAGTCTTCCCAGACAGGGACAATGGAAAGCGGTTCAAAATGCAGTGTCAGAAGCTGGCAAGGGAAGGATGGATGGATGGATGGATGGATGGATGGATGGATGGATGGATGGATGGATGGATGGATGGATGGATGGAGTTTAAGGGCCTATCAGCCTTGTAGGCTATATAAGGCAACAACGCTGAGAAACACCCACTTCCACCAAGTTATTAGAACTCTCCCCAACAGTGGAGTCTAGTGCATGGCAAGGAAAGGAGAGATAAGGTTTCTGTCTACAAAGACACAGACGTGCATAAGCATATTTTACATGTGTATGATCTGTCAGAAGAAGCAGAAGCCAAATTGCCATGTGAAGATAATGGTAATTGATTTATCCCTGTAGAGGCCAAGATTTTATTCTTTATAGCTCTTCCTGTGATAGTTCTCCATTCCTTTCTCAAACTCGGCGTAGATTTTGTAAGAGTAAATGGAAATGCCTTCCGTGACATGATGAATATATCATATTCCTTTTCCTCTGTTCTCTAAAATATGTACCAGTATTGTGTTTGTTTCCACTTTTTCAGCACATGAATTAATGTATATGCTAGTCTTGCCTGTGGTTGTGGTCCAAAACGTGTGAGTGCTAGTAAAAAAAACACTATTGTGAACACCTTTTTAATCAATGTTAACTTCAGGGGTTGAGCAGGGTTTGTGATTTTTGTGCAGAGCTGTTGTTATTTAGTTGTCCAGTGGTTCCTTTTTGATGTGCATCCCATGACACTTTTGCATATGAAACTTTTTACAGTGCGCCTTTGCTCTTCAGTCATGCCCAGGGAGAAAATGCTTCAGACCCTCGCTGACTGATTCTAACAATCTGCTCACACTCTCATTTACCCTCTCACATCTGCTGAACTTTTTTTGAAGTTGCACATAAAGACCCATTTGCTTGTATTCAGTTTAGAATGTGAACGAGTTGGAGGAAGTTTTTTGTTGTGGAGTGGCTGTTTTTAGCTACCTTTTTTTGAGATGCTTTTTCTGACTGTTGTGTTGTGACCAGGATACACTGTCTCAGCCTTCTTTTTTCATATGCAGATCGGACGAGTTTGTCCCCAGCTGTTTTGACATTCGTGTTGATGTTGTAAAACCCCGGCATCTTCAGCTTGTGGTATTACCATGACCAATATTGGCGCTTTATGCCTCGTAGGGTTTGATCAGTATTCACCTGTTTTGCAAGACATTTTGCTTTTAATGTTGTATTGCTCATAGAGGATGTGATATGGTATTCATATACTTCAATTTGTGTTCTTTGATAGTTTTTTTCCCCCCATTAATGTACACAGAGAGAGAGAGAGAGTGTGTGTTTTCTGTCCTGCTGCTATTAGGAGGAAAAAGTGAAGTATAGAATGCATTTTTGTGTGCCATGGAATCTGTGAAAGTACTTAATTATCACTTGTCATACTTGAATGGTGTAGAATGCTTTGTCATTTTCATTTTGAACATGAGCAATGAATAAGATTCTCAAAACTTAAGCACATGGGATGATCCAGAATCTCTGTTTCTTTTTCAAAAAGCCAAGGTTTTTTCATTCTGCAGATTTCCTTCTTTTTAAAAACAATGATGATGACTAAATTTCCTTGTTTGACAGGATTATTTTCCAGAATTATACAATCACTGTTCCTTTGCTACATTTTCTTCAGAATGATTTTGCCACAGTTCAGAGCAAAATGTGTCTGTTTTGATGTAGTCCTCATTCTTTTTTCAACTTCAGTCAAATAAGTATTGACTGCAAGTTGTTTTTTAATGTGGAAGACTTTTTAAATATAAAATGTTATAATCACAACAATCTCACTAGGCAAACATGTGTAGTCTCTCTGTTGTTCCAAGCTCAATCAGCATAATAATGAACCCTGCCACTGCAGTTGCTGTTCAAACCATTTGTGCAGCATACCAGTTTCTCCATGACCTTGCACAGTGTTTCTGCTTTGGCATTTACTGCCAGATATGGGATCTGTCTGTGTCTGCATGCATGTTAGATCATGGGATTTTGATAGGCTCTTTTTTATGAAATTAGCTTAACTTGCATTAGTGTTAAGCATTGAAAATGAAAAGGGAGGTGTGGGGGTGGGGGTGGGGGTGGGGTGGGGGGGGGGGGGGGGGGTGTTGAGTGGATTGCATAGGTGGTTCCCAAATTGCAGCAGTGATGTCCTTATTTAGTATATACGTGTACATGTATGTTATCCAGAATGGCTTCAGTCAGATTTGCATGTTGCCTCAAAACCAATAAACAGCTAGCCTTTTAGCAATTTGAAGTACATGTTCAGGAGACATTGTTTATTGGAGTTGTTTTGATGGCCTGAAAAGTATCAAAGTTCAAGAATAAATGAAAACTTTGCTGTCCCCAGTCTGGAGGTGGTGAAGGGTTTATGATGGAGAGCGAGGCAGTACCAGTGATTCTACACTTCTAGTCATTGATCTTCCAGCTGAATAGTTTGATATCTTCCTTGTGGTTCCAGTTTTATGGCTTGTGAATGTCATCAAGGGCTGCAGAGTTTCTCAGTTGAGGCAAGAGATGTCAATTCAGCTTTGTGTAGATGTAACGAGGTGTGATGTTTGTAGTTTCAATGTCTTTGTTGACTTCATAGGAAAGCCTTCAAAGAGCAGATGTGAAATGCTGGAGCCGCTGTCTGATGCATTGCATTGGTAACTATTACCTAAACTTATTTTAGTGTATATCCACAGCTCTTCAATGTGTTCTCATCACAATGCAAAAACACAATTTATTTTTTTTTAGTTTAATTTTTTGGTTCAGATTTACACAAGTGTTTTACTTAATTAAAGTAATCTTTATTTTAAAAATATTTTGCAAAGAGCAGCTACTCACCACTTACGTCACTTTCATCAGGGAATATTTTCGTTTGAGAAAGGGATTTGCTGATCTTTTACAGTTGGGTTGAATCAGTTTTGATGCCGGAAACCTGCTGATGCTAAGGTTCACAGTGCATGGGAATACTGTGCAGCTGTTGTTGCTGCTTTTTGATGCTCACGACTTTGCTCCCGGGAAAGAGTTTGTTGTCCAGCTGCTCCGTCATGTTTGTGTAAGCACAGCTGCCATGCAACAACGTGGTTGCCTTCAAGGTCGGTGAGATGACTGTGTTAATTTCTTGGGGTTCTGTTGGAATGGCTTTTGTTTGTGGCAATTGTAGCCATTGATGGCAAGGTTGTGGTTTGGAATACACTAATGTGGTAAACTTGTGTAAATATGAATGTAGTTCAACACACAAAGGGTGAATTATTAATTTAAGAATTTCTACTAAAGTTAAGGATATGAGGATCCATTTCATATACAGATTGTACAGACTGAAAACATTAAATTTTTTATTATACTCAATGTTTGTTTGAATTTGACTACATTAATGGTACCTTGTAATGAATTCACTTGGCAGCCAGTCAAAATGCAAAATTTGTGAAGAATGCAAAGTGACTAGATTATTTGTGGAGTACAAGTGGCTGAAACAATTGCTGCGAGGTGACATCAGTGCAAACGCCTGCACATTTCTCTTGAGTAGTTCTGCTGGGTTGCTTTTAGTTGTGGGTTTCTTGAGTTGTCTGCATTTGTGAAAATGAGTTTTCCCCTTACATAACATGGTGAGGGCTACGCTAAATTATTGTGGTGCAATATTTTTCTGCTTGCCAATGAGATCAGAACGGTTGGGGATTTGTTTGGTGGGATAACTTTTTCATTGCAATGTTTATAAGCTAAATTAGGCATGGAAAAAGCACATTACAAAGACACTGCTAATGAAAGTAAAAGTTAGAAATAATCAAACTCCTTGAAGGAATTTAGTCTGTGGAAAATGATCGGTACCGTACTGTTGTGGTCATGGTGAGGCCAGAAAAAGATTCAACTGTAAGCAATAAGGATTGGGAGCATGAAAACATTGAATGAAACAAATTTGACATTACCTACCAGAAGTTGTTGGTTTTTGTACATTGATACAGCTTGAAAATGCCAAAATACCTACAAGGATCTGTGCGATGCATGCAAAAAAAGAAAAGAAGAGAAGAGAGAAGGAAACTCCGCAGAAGATGCTATGATGAGGCTATGCCCATGATAGGGCTGAGGTGTCATAATTGTCCATAGCACTCGGTGAGACGATGCGCCACACAGAAGAAAGGCTCTGTAGAAGTTGACTTGCCATGTCTGTTCATGTCATTTTCAATGCAATAAATTTGGCGAGTAGAAGACTTGGTTCTGTTTTTTGTATGCTTGTTGTTCCTATGTTTTTTGTAGGTTTGTTGTTCCTATGTTTTTTGTAGGTTTGTTGTTCCTATGTTTTTTGTATGCTTGTTGTTCTCTGATGCTGAGACTTGTGAATGTCTCGGGTGGTTCAGGCCATGATACACCCTGCAGATTTTGTTTGCCAACACTTGCACTAGTGACTGGGGCATCGGAGGCATTGGTACTGGAGGTATCTTTCCGAGTATGTGTGTGTGTGTGAGTGTACACGCACGCACATGCATACAATGTGTGTGTGCTTTAGTGTGTGTGTGGTTTAGTTTGTAAGTACGCATGTCTGTGTGCATCTAAAGTTTTAGTTTAATCTAATGTGCTGTGGTGTTGTGGAAAATTGTACGCTAAGTTCTACAGAATATTATGGGACAATGTAGAAGTGCTTGCGATATTATAAAATTCTATTTGGAATGTGCTCAAATATGAAACTGTACTTTAGTACTCAAATTATTTATGACATTAATATCTAGAATTTACTACTCTACAGAATATTTGGTTGAATTTCCTATAGAAATACTACAGTACTTTTTAATAGTATTTACTACAGAGAAGTTTTATATGGGTGAGTGTGGTTTCATGTATGCATTTTTTCATCTCTGTTCAGTTGTATGTTTATCTTCGTGTTTCTCATTTGACCAGCTGAAGTGTTCAGGCAGTATCTCAGTGCAGTGTAGTGCAAATTTCTTGCAAGTGCGTCTCTTGGAGACACAAATATTACTGCCAGAGGGCTTTCGAGTGCCCAGGTTATTATTTCTCCTTGCATTTGAATATCTGTGGATCCTGGCACAAACGTCAGCCAAACACATGATAGACTCCAAAGGGTTGAGCACTCCAAAATTTAATGACACTTAGAATTAACAGGAAACAAGGGAAGTACCAGTAAATATACACATTTCATGAGATCCTGTACAAATTGACTGATGGGGTGGAAAACAACCAGTTTAGATGTATGTACCCTTTTCAAATAATTCCTCACACCCTACCCCGAAAAAGTAATAAACAAAAAAGTTTACATGATGAACTTCACACAGCACGCAGAGAGAGAAAGTACTTCAGTTTCAAATTTCAATTTGGCAAATTTCCGTCACTCATTGTATGAACTATTCAGTACATTAGAAAAATTCCAAACTAGCAACCTAATGTGCTGGTAAGAAGGGGTCCTTGACTAAATAGATAATCTAATCTGAAACCAAGTATGGATCACTCCAAACTGGGAAACATGATAAATTGAAACTTTGTCATTGTTCTTTGGTAAATTAAGTTGTGTATCTATTTACTATTTCAAGTGACAATTCTAGCACAGTTACTCTTTCTTCTTCTTTTTTTCATAGTAGCTCTGTCAATTGTTCTTGACCAAAATGAAGATTTGTTTACTGCAGGAAGCTTTTGAAAAGTATTAATCTGCCTTCATTGGGGGAATCTTTTACAGAAATAATGTCATTTATTAAAACTAGTCTCAGTTTTAATCTGATTCGTCAGCACTGCCCTCCTGACAAATATGATTCATCAATTAATGTCATTCACGGTAGTTAATCCACAGCAGCAGACTTTCACGGCTAATTGTACAATTGTGACTTTCTGCATGCCCGACATAAGTGTTTCCAAACTCCATGACTGGTTCTCCTACACATTGTTACTATACCTACATCATTCCATTCACCTCAGATGTCACACATCTGCAACTCTCAGTGTACAACGTGCAGGCTCAAAACTCCAAGCTTTGGGATCGAGAGTAGAGGGCGTTACACCATAAAAACACAGCTGAATAATGAGCTATAACCATTCATACGCCATGCTCATACAGGTATCACAGCTGATCAGTTCACCACATGTTAGAAAACCTGGGCTGTTCTGGAGGCAAACTCTTTCCCTGTAAGTTTGTGTTATATCTCTCTTTGGTTTCTAAGAATATGGTTAAATTTGGATTATACTTTGCAATACTATTGTTTAGCAAGGGGGTGGGTGGGGTGGGGAATTAAATGTGTCAATACTATACCAAGCATTATTTTGACTTGCTTCCTTAAACTGAATCACACAGCAACTGTACTTGTTGTGTGTTTTTGCTCTTTCCTTTGCATCTGTTGAGATCTGGAAGCTGAGCATCTGCTTCAAGTGACAAGGTATTTTATGACTAAATAGTTGCTGCAGCTGGCAGAACATGACTCTGCTAGACCTTTCAAACATTCTCAATTAAAATGCTATCACAGAACCCAAAACCTTGTGCAATGTTGCTGTATGATTGGCATGTGAGTCAACATATTAAAGGGAACTTGATAGAAAAGGCATGCGATGAGAGTCTAACTGGTCCATCAATTGAATGTACCAAAACAAAGACCTAGTGAGCTCCTGCACAAATTTGAGTTACTTATTGCTATATTCAGGAAAAACAATCTATAGAGAAAACTCTTAACAGGTTTTTGATATGTTTTATGGGAGACCTAGTCTATTGTAAAAATGTCACAAGGGCAAAGTCCACTGAGGTAGTCTGAATGGAAATATTCTGGAAAAAAATTAACTGCTAGCTGCTTCTAATGACAACATTTGATAGCATCATTATCATCATCATCATAATCATCATCATCATTTCTAAAAAAAATAACGGGATTCTATTGGAGGATGTACACTTTTCGTCCCCAGTGACAACAGAGCAACGCACTGTATCCTTCAAGCAGTGGTAGCAACACTGGAGATCTTTTTCCTTGGGTTGCCTGAACATTAACTACATATCCAAACCTTACTCGGCCCTCCCCCAAATGCAAGGCTGTGAATGCATCCTGCTTGTTTATCCAAATCCACAAAGGAAACCAAGAAGCCATCTCTTCTTCCTCTGATGAATGCAAAGCATTGAGGGCAAGGGGTTAAAGCAAGTTCCTTGACCAACTCCGTCAACTGACCAAATTCTCACTGAAGCATGAGCGAAAAACCAGCCCTGCTTGGAAATAAGCTTGCTTTGAGCAGATGAAAGGGAATGTAGATCAGGTTCATTTTTAAACAGTCAAAATTGTTTCAGAAACCACTGAGCTGATAGAGGGAAGCCTCAATTTCATGAAATATCCAGATTAACAAAAACAAAAACAATAAATTTCTTTACAATCTCCTGCAACCAACATTCTAAACGCTGATGAAGGTCACTGAAGACACGCAAGCATCATGTATTTACAAAAATGTGATTTCAACACAAAATAGCAATAAAATCACATGATTCATGATGTTGCACTTTCAAAGAGCAAAAAAAAAATTAGGCTATGTCCCTCATGGAGAACTTCAGTAAAAACATGACTTGATAAAACACCAGCAGTTTCACATATTTTTCAAAATGATGTATTTCATTACATCAAATGAATTGTAAAAAAAATAAGAATAATCAACAGTACTAATATTTTTCAAAACTTTTCTTCACATCTATGGCATTAGCAAAATACAGCACAATATTAATAGTAGCACAGATAACATTAAAACAGAGACAGAAAAAAGAGGAAGGCAGAAAAATTTTAGGGAGTGATACAAACACCTTTTGGCAAATACCAAGAAACTGTAAAAGTCACAGAATCTAGAAAGCAAGCAAAAAGTTCAATATATGTAACATTTCATGTACACTCTAATATCTACAGCATTTAGGGAGCATGACAAAATTATTGTAGGAATAAGCAAGGCTACAAATTATGTACCATTAAAATGGCTTCATGTAAATCAAGAGAGCTACATTAAAATGCATAACAGAAGAGAGTAGTGTTGACAAGGTAAGCAGAAGAAGAACAGTGATAATCCACGAGTACAAATCACTGCCCAGCAATAGAAAACCCCAACGTATGTACAGATGCCCAGACCCATCCATTCGATGTTGACAGTGGTCCACTTGGAAGACACAAAAGATGTGCTCATGTTTCTTGAATGGCAAATAATCACTCCACAATTCTTGGGAAAACCCAACACCTAAACTCAACATGCACATCGCAAGAGTTCTGGTCCAAGTATACTTTTTCATGTGTAGAAAATTTTGTTATAAAATAAAATACGAAAACAATGATGCAATACATTTTCACAATTTAGTAGTCTCTGATCTTACCTTGATACACAGGGAAAATCCGCAATTCTCAAGTAGCAATCTGTAGCAGTCTGCAGCATCAAAATTAACAGGAACAGTCTCATGATGAAACAAACCATTTGAACCTCACTGCTTCAACCGAACATGCTGTAATCTGCTTTCCAGCATAACATTTACAACTATTGTAAAATTCCTAATCCTTTTGAAAAAACAAAACATGAAGAAAAAAAATTTGATCCAGTCTTCTCAACTCCATCACCATTCCATTCCACTCCGCAAAAGCAAAGAAACCAAACCCACGAACTTTCCCTGTTCATATTTCAATGCTGCACGACCTTCAAAATACGCCAACAGCAATTCTAATGGTGACATAATTCCAACAAGGTGAAACAAGGTTCTCTTTACTTCAAAGCTAACACCCAAACCCTAGCTTTTCAATTACTCACTTCACTTGATAAAGTTCAGAAGTTACTACACCAGCACAAGATGATAATAGGGACACAGTAAACACAGAGCTATAGAGTGACGGACTTGAACAACAAAATTCAGCAATTCAAAAAGATGTAACGCCCTAAAATGTTTTGTTTAGGGAAGGTTGACCTTTGGATACAAATGAAGTAATACTGAAGATGATAACTGTGTTATACATGTAGTGTAACTCCAATAGCAGAACAGCAATCAAGCAATAAATAGCATACGTCTAACAAGTCACAACAGATCAGTTACAGGCATCAAGCTACATCTTCAATGTAAGGGTATGTATGCATCAAGCAAACACTTGGTCCACATTAGAATCGGTTTGCTTTTCTTTACACACACACACATGCAAACTAATATAATAACATGGCCATAAGTTGCAATTGCTGGACAAAATCATTAACTAGCGTGAAAATTATTTTCAAAAAGACAAAGAAAAAAATCAAGCCCAAATATCTAATCAACAAAGAAAGAGGGGCAAACCAACGAGCAACTGCTCAAGTTCAACTTAAACTATGCAACACTCATGAAGAAATGATAAACTAAAAATTAAAAAACCCAACTTTGTCAATGGAACACTTTGAGAGACAGAAATGACGAGCACTGAAAAAGGCACTGTTCCACAGTACGTTAATCACTATAGCCACTCCACTTCAGAGTGGTACCGCTCATGAAACACATGCATGGTATTTACTCCAAAAGAACACCTGTTCCCACATACCAATGGACAAGCCCCATTCATCTCAAAGAGGCGTAATTACATGAAGACTTTTACATGCTTTGAAAATTAGGTAAAGCAGACTCGTTTTGATTTTCTTTTTTTGTAAGAAGTTTTTACTAAATGTCCAGTCTGAATTTTTTCACTCAGTGATCTGTCAAGGGTTCTGATTTCTCATAGACAGCTGACATCTGTCATGTCAAAGCAGTAAATGAGAGAGGGAGGGAGGGAGGGAGGGAGGGAGGGAGGGAGGGAGGGAGGGAGGGAGGGAGGGAGGGAGGGAGGGAGGAGAGAGAGAGAGAGAGAGAGAGAGAGAGAGAGAGAGAGAGAGAGAGAGAGAGAGAGAGAGAGAGAGAGAGAGAGAGAGAGAGAGAGAGAGAGAGAGAGAGAGAGAGAGAGCAAGAGAGAGAGAGAGAGAGAGAGAGCGAGAGAGAGAGAGCGAGAGAGAGAGAGCAAGCGAGAGAGAGAGAGAGAGAGAGAGAGAGAGAGAGAGAGAGAGAGAGAGCGAAGAGAGAGAGAGAGAGAGAGCAAGAGAGAGAGAGAGAGAGAGCAAGAGAGAGAGAGAGAGAGAGAGAGAGCAAGAGAGAGAGAGAGAGAGAGAGAGAGAGAGAGAGAGAGAGAGCTCTTTTCTGCATTTTATTCAGAAGAAATTCCACTACTCCCTATTAATTGAGTATGTATCTCCATCTCCCTCTCTCTGCAGTTTCATTGTGTGCTTGAACACTGGAATAACTTGAAAATATATCGATGGTGACAACACAGCACTCCATTCTAAAATGGCACAAGTTTATGAATAAATTCAGATGTGAATGGCGCTAGAATCTCCGTTTCAAGTTGAAACAAAATCCCTTGTTGATGAAGGTGTTTCAATTACAATTAAAATCTGTCCTCATTTGGAACAAGACTTCTTATAACCACAGATTACATGTATCTCTCTCCACAATGGTGTCAGCCCTGGAGAGTTTGTAAATCCGTTCCATGTTGTCAGTTTTCAAAACTCAAAAATATTTCTACTCAAATATCAGCAGATTATGCAGGATGGGCCACACAAACATGAGGGTGGAAATGACATAACTTATCCATTTCTGAGAAGAGCAAAGTTAGATGAATACTACAGTGGCTTCAGAGTGTATTCAGCTAATCATTAACCCTTGTTATCCCTGGTACACATTTTCACAACTTCTCTCTCCCTCCTACATCCAAATCAGAGTGTATATTTTAGCTAGGCAGACATGCAGGCAACCAGAAAACAATTTGTGACCTATCTATTCATGAATGCAGGGAGATTATTAATTTGGTTTTGATGTCCATATCAGGGGAAAGCAACAAGGAACTCTGAGAGTACATTACAAAGACTTTGCAAAATGCCAGAATTTGAAAGAAAACGTTTGGATAGACAGTTTCACCCTTTTTCCTATTTTCCCCCCAAGAATCAGTAAGTTTAATTCATTTGCAACTTTAGCATAGGAATCTTACAATTCTCTTTCCTGACACTTTAGCAGGGAAAAAATATGAGAGAGAAAGAGAGATAGATAGACAGAGTGAAAGAGAGAGAGAGAGAGAGAGAGAGAGAGAGAGAGAGAGAGAGAGAGAGAGAGAGAGAGAGAGTGGAAAAGAAAGAAAATATATACTTTCAGCTGAATGCAAACTCAGAAAACCCATCTTTCCTTCTCACCAAGACTAGGGAGCTCCATCAAGGGAGATAAGTTAATCAACAACATGACATAAGTGCATCTGCACTGGTAACCAGTGCATCTCCTGGCACTTTCTATGGGAGGGACTCAGACCCTGGAACTCTGGCTGGTTGCCATGGAAACAAGGCAGATGGAGCACTACCTATTTCCTGCAGTTAGGGACTGGCGCTTCAAGACCTTCAGGGAGTTGTTGACCCTCACAGAGAGTCTATTCTCAAAGTCATAGTCCTTGTAGGTGTCCTGGAACATAGGCAGGCATACAGCCGTGAGGCGATAAAAGGCATGTGAGAAATAATGACAAAATAAAACAAATGTATTCAAGAAATAAATGTATCATGCAATGATTCAGATGCTGCACAAAGCCAAATATAAACTTTCCAAACTGGTCATCTGTTCGACCAAATGTTGGATTTTCCACTATTTGATTTTTTAAGAAATCAATAATTACAAGAACTTGAGTCTAACAGTTTGAGGTATTTATAGATAAACAGACCAAACTTTGAACATGAAGTGAGTAAATTTTCTTTCGTGCAGGCAGCGATTGCAACAACTGAGACAATGAAAAACACTGCATGAGGTGTGTGACAGAGGTGTGGGATTGGCGTGATGGAGGCAGTGAAAGAAATGCAATGGTAATTTGTTTACTGCAGGGAAGTGGCACAGGAGTGGAAGACATGAGACAGAAACAAGAACCAAGGAATATCCACAGACCTTTATATGCTGTAGATGATCCTTCGCTTTCTGGACAGTCTGCAAGCAAAGAAATCAATCAATAAGATTTGAATCAATCAACAAAATTTGTGTCCAGATGAATTAGCAACAGACGTAGTGTCTGAGAGCATTTCATTTGCATTCACAAGTCTGCCAGAACCTGTGTCCTAGCAGGTTTCTGAAAGCAGTGTGAGGACGTTTTGAACTCATTAATGCTATTCATCAACATCACAATATGACTGTGTTCAGACGTCAGTAAACAATAAGGATGACATTTCACAAAGCATATGAGTCGCTCCCCCACATTTTGTTTTATGAGAGTCAATGATACTTCAGATCATGTTCTGCTATTGTCACAGATTTATCTCATTCAAATAGAGCACTATAGACAAGATATAATTGCTATTTTAAATCATCTTTGGTTTCTTTTCATTTCATAGTTATTTCTGTTAGGAAAAAGGGTTTCTGATTTAAAAACAAAAACAAATAAGAAACAGAAATCAGGTCATCTATCACTTTTAACATTCAAACAATGTAACAAATCATCTTTGCATAGTATGCATGGCTAAAATTATGTATAATATCCTTCTGGAAAGCATGCAAACGAAATATAAAATGTTAATTTTCCTGAACAGATGTCCCCACTTGAGTGAAAACTAATCTGCCCACACACATGCATACCTCAGGGTGCTTGATGTAGATGGAGGCCAACTCGTAGTGAGTGAAGGCAGGAACATGGACGTCATCCTTCATGCCCTGGTGTCTGGCTAGGGCCTCTTCAAGACACTGCATAATATATTACTCATATCATACACATGTCACTCATCAGTAACTCACATCACTCATCAATAACTCACATCACACACCAATAACTCACATCACTCACCAGTAACTCACATCACTCACCAATAACTCACATTACTCACCAATAACTCACATCACTCACCAGTAACTCACATCACTCACCAATAATTCACATCACACCCCAGTAACTCACATCACTCACCAATAACTCACATCACTTACCAATAACCCACATCACTCACCAGTAACTCACATCACACACCAATAACTCACATCACTCACCAGTAACTCACATCACTCACCAATAACTCACATCACTCACCAATAACTCACATCACTCACCAATAACTCACATCACACACCGATAACTCACATCACTCACCAGTAACTCACATCACACACCGATAACTCACATCACTCACCAGTAACTCACATCACTCACCAGTAACTCACATCACTCACCAATAACTCACATCACTCACCAGTAACTCACATCACTCACCAGTAACTCACATCACTCACCAATAACTCACATCACTCACCAGTAACTCACATCACTCACCAGTAACTCACATCACACCCCAGTAACTCACATCACTCACCAGTAACTCACATCACTCACCAATAACTCACATCACTCACCAGTAACTCACATCACTCACCAATAACTCACATCACTCACCAGTAACTCACATCACTCACCAGTAACTCACATCACTCACACATAACTCACAACACTGACCAATGACTCACATCACTCACCAGTAACTCACATCACTCACACATAACTCACAACACTGACCAATGACTCACATCACTCACCAATAACTCACATTACTCAACAGTAACTCACATCACTCACCAATAACTCACATCACACACCAATGACTCATAATAATATAGTTTATTCATACGTACATACCTTCCCTTGACAGGCAAGCTCATGGCGTTTACAATTTAAAGAATCAACACTCAACACTACATTCCTACAAAAACTCACACATTATACAAATAAATAAAAAAATAAAAACTAAGATCCAATAGAACAAACTATACAATATACGTAGTACTTGTAGGCTAGGTCAAGTAAGGTGAAGGAGCTCAGCGGGAAAGGTGGGTTGGAAGAGGTGGGTCTTTAGAGCACTTTTGAACTGGGCCAGAGAATGACGGACTGAGAGAGGGAGACTATTCCAGGTTACAGGTCCAATATAAGGAGAAGGCACGCTGTCCTTGTCCTCATATCACACACCAGTAACTCACATCACTCACCAATAATTCACATCACTCACCAATAACTCACATCACTCACCAATAAATCACATCACACACCAATGACTCACATCACACACCAATAATTCACATCACTCATCAATAATTCATATCACTCACCAATAACTCTCATCACACACCAATGACTCACATCACTCACCAATAATTCACATCACACACCAATAATTCACATCACTCACCAATAACTCACATCACACACCAGTAACTCACATCACACACCAATAATTCACATCACTCACCAATAACTCACATCACACACCAATGACGCACATCACACACCAATAACTCACATCACTCACCAGTACCTCACATCAAACACCAATAACTCTCATCACACACCAATGACTCACATCACTCACCAATAATTCACATCACACACCAATAATTCACATCACTCACCAATAACTCACATCACACACCAGTAACTCACATCACACACCAATAATTCACATCACTCACCAATAACTCACATCACACACCAATGACAGATCACACACCAATAACTCACATCACTCACCAGTACCTCACATCACACACCAATAACTCACATCACACACCAATAACTCACATCACTCACCAGTAACACACATCACACACCAATAATTCACATCACTCACCAATAACTCACATCACACACCAATGACGCACATCACACACCAATAACTCACATCACTCACCAGTACCTCACATCAAACACCAATAACTCACATCACACATTAATAACTCACATCACTCATCATTCATATCACACACACCAATAACTCATGTCACTCACCAATAACTCACATCACACACTGATAACTCACATCACACACCAATAATTGACATCACTCACCAATAACTCACATCACACACCAATGACAGATCACACACCAATAACTCACATCACTCACCAGTACCTCACATCACACACCAATAACTCACATCACTCATCATTCATATCACACACACCAATAACTCACGTCACTCACCGATAACTCACATCACACATTGATAACTCACATCACTCATCAATAACTCATAATTATATTAATCACTAATAACATTTCACACACCAGTAACTCATATCACATACCAACAAAAACCATGCATCAATAACTCACATGAAACATCAATAACTCATATCACACATCAATAACTCATATATCATATCTGCTGATACTAAACATGGAAAGCAGAGACAACACAGAAATCAGCAAATGATATCACACACAGAAATTTTCCATCACACAGATACCAATTTCAAACAGATTTAATTTTATTAGCTGATCTTTAACATCTGCAGAGCACCCTTACAGTTACATCATTAATGTCAACGACCATGCATATCATAAACAGATACCCAGGACACACTCAAACTATCTGTTGTCACATGCCTCAGTGATGTCATACATAGAAACGACATCTATACTGTCAGTGAGTGACACATTTTTCATATCTCTCTGTCTGCATCTACTTATCTGTCCATTTCTCTGTCTGTCTGTGTCTGACTGTATGTCCATGTATTGTCTGGGGGTGTGTGTGTGTGTGTGTGTGTGTGTGTGTGTGTGTGGGTGTGGGTGTGTGTGTGTGTGTGTGTGTATGAGTGTGTGTGTGTGTGTGTGTCTGTGTCTCTCTGTGTCTGTCTGTGTGTGTATGTGTGCATGTGTGTGTGTGAGTGTGTGTGTGTGTGTCTGTGTGTGTGTGTCTCTCTGTGTCTGTCTGTGTGTGTATCTCTCTTGCATTTCCGATTAGTACGAGGATTTCAAGGTAGCTTCTGACATGCCATTGCTTACTCTGTTAAAACATTAACTTTCTTATTTATTTGATACTATTTGTAATTTGGAATGGGCTGATGGCCTTTGTGATAAAAGCTCAGTTCAGTTCAGCTCTCTCTCTCTCTCTCTCTCTCTCTCTCTTTCTCTCTCTCTCTCTCTCTCTCTCTCTCTCTCTCTCTCTCCTCTCTCTCTCTCTCCTCTCTCTCTCTCTCTCTCTCTCTCTCTCTCTCTCTCTCTCTCAGAGCAGATGATGGAGGTTGTATTGTGTTGTTCATATGTAATGGACTGGAGGCTGTTTCAATAAAGTTCTGTTCAGTTCACTCTCTCTCTCTCTCTCTCTCTCTCTCTCTCTCTCTCTCTCTCTCTCTCTCTCTCTCTCTCTCTCTCTCTCACCTGCTTGGCCATGTCCTCCTCACCCAGTTCCCTGAAGACGGAACCTTCCAGCAGACACTTGAGGTGCGTCACCTTGGGGTCCTGCTGCATGTCGCACACTGAACACACACACACAGATCCGTGGGTCAAGTCACATGACAACTTTCATAATCAAATCATCAACCCTATAATACTCTGGGAAAGAAGTAATTCCTAGGAAGAGTATCTACAATCACAGTAGCTGTTTGCTTCATTTGAAACCCCGTGTGTTGGGGGTAAAAATTGACCCACCATGTTTCCCTATGCAATCTGTAAGAGGTAAATAACGTAAGGGAAATCTTTACTTGCTTTTATTCTAACCAATTCTATTCATTTTTCATTATCAATGGCCTCAAATAGCCTACAAAGACTAATAAGCCTTAAAATTCCATCAATCTGTTCATCCATCTATCCTTCCATTAAAAATGAATAATCTATGCAGAGAGGAGAATAGGCTAGGTAATTAATTTTTCATTATTCAATCTCTATATATTTTATTCATCACATCTATCCATCCTTCCTCCAGCAATGCACCCAACTTTTTTTTTTAATTTTAACTTTTTTTCCCCACACCCAACCATCTGTCTTCTATCATCCACTCATTCACAGTCACTCACTCATTTTAATCAATCAATCATCTGCTCACTCTCTCCATCACTCATTTACTTCACACAGTCACTCACTCACTCTCTTGTTCACTCATTCATTCTCTTGCTTACTCATTCACTCACTCTCTCATTCATTCACTCTCTCATTCATTCATCCACTCACTTACACAATCTGTCACTCATCCATCATGTAATCCATACATCCACTCCTCCACTCCCCGCCACACATCCCAGCACCCACCATCCAGCATGGGTCGGAGCTCCTCGGGAGTGCAGGTGGGCATTGCGTGCCACAGGAAGATGAGCTCCAAAGTCAGCAGACGACAGTACTCCTGAGTGGGTGGCACCTTCTTCATCTTCTCCGCCTGCAGCGCACAAAGAAAGCAATGAGAGCAACGTCTGGCAGCACTACCTCCTCACCTCCCTCACCAGCTGCAAACCCAGGCTGCCGAGCAATTGGGAGCCTGTTCCGGGATCGGAGCCAAAGGTGGTCCCAAGCAAACAGCGACCTGAGTTAGGTACTGGCAGCCGCAGCCAGTTTTGCCGGGAAAGGTGCCTGCAGGCTAAAAATTGATGATTTACCCCGTGATGTTTATATATTTAAATTGAAAAGTTTCGCACCAAAACTATGTGCAAAATAAAGTTTCAACCTTCATCTGTCGTTCTGTGTTGTTTTTTATGTTGTCTGTGATCTGTGGTACTTGTGCGAATGCACTAAAAGTACTAGATGAAACACAAAATACGCTTCGCGTCATCAGTCGGAATGGCGTATTTCACCGAGCATATTTACAGTGTGTTAGAAACAATACCTTTCGCGCCGTCAAGAAACCCATTCCAAGTATGCGAATTACTGAGTCAGCAAGACGAAGCTCCACAGTTTATTCTCGTATAAATATTTTTCCAAAATAAAGCGATTAAGTTAAAGAAAATTCTATCTGAAAATATGTCTAATTTTCAAAAGCTCATATCTCTGGAACTACTCAACGGATTATATACAATAAAGACGGAAATTAAAGCTCATTTTATGCCGAATTTAACGATATATGAAACGTGTCGGACAAATGAATGCTCGCGCAGCGCGAGCCAAACGGAGACGAGTACTCTCCGCGCACTGGTAGTGGAACGCATCATGGCGGACTACGCATCTACGAGCGGTTGTGGCAAATCGGAGTTATTTGTTTGCAGCATCAAGTCTAGTCTTGATAAGTAGCCTAATTCGATGTCTAAACTCATTAAGTTACCAGTACTGCAAGTTATTAAAGCTATTTTTTGCTATTCATGGCAAAGTTTACGCAGAATTAACAGCAAATGTTTGCCACGTGACCGGGTCAAAGTTGTGTGTTGTGTATATGTGCATTCGAAGTGTAGGCCTATCGTATTTTTCTTTCTGCTGATTGTTATCATCAAAATATTATGACAGGAATGTCTGTATGTTATAAACAACATAAATAAGTGTTTTGTTGAATTTTAGCAGGGTGTTCGAAAACAAAAATCGATGTCTATCATAGACCGAAGTGCGATCCCATATCGAATAGTCATGTGTTTGGATGTATACACACACGTGCCAATAACATCTGATTCTCATCTCTGAGGTACGCAGCCAAACTGCTGACATGTTAAAAAAATATTAATGACCTTTTATAGAAATGCAATGCTATTTTATTTTTCTGTTTTATTTTAGACTATGCACAATTCCAGCGACCGAGCTCTCTCTCTCTCTCTCTCTCTCTCTCCTCTCTCTCTCTCTCTCTCTCGCGCTCTCTCTCTCTCTCTCTCTCTCTCTCTCTCTCTCCCCACTCACACACACACACATGCACGCACGCACACACACACACACACACACACACACACACACACACACACACACTACACTTGAAACGAAGGTCCAATTTCTATTTCAGCAAACTAGAGTTTCTTCTTGGACAGCTATGGAGCAAGAGCATTTCATCCAAAGGAAGAGTAGAAGAGGGACATTGTGTCATAAACATGCCAAATAAATGAAACACTTTCCAAATTAAACATCCACATGAAAGAAATCATCAATACAATACTAATAGGCACATATTTCAAGGTTTTCTTGGATGGATGGATGATTGGATGCATGAATAGGTGGATGGATGGATGAATGGATGGTTGGTTGAATGGATGGATGGATGGATGTATGTTATGGCCTATCAAACTTCCTATGCTATATCTATTGTCCACAGAGCCGCAATGTTTTTTTAATAAAAATTAATTAGCAAGATATTTTGTTAACCTATATTTTAAATCTATGTTAATTTGCAAAGTTCAAACTATTACTGAGCCACATGCAATATTTCATGCTGGTAACTGATATAGTTTTTTAGATAGGAAGATTTTCAGTGAGCCATGCCCCCGCAGAATCACGCCTTATTTGTTACTAAAAATAGACTGGCTAAAAACTATGTGCACTTTTCTGGTAAATTTCAGTTCATTTGCAAAGGTAAAACTATAACAAAGCCAGACACCAAATTTTATGCAAGTATCTCATATAGTTTTTGAGATAATAAGCTTTTCAGTCAAGTACCCTCATAATTTCACTTTTTTCCATCACGCAAATCGGGGTTTTCCTCAAATTGATAACACAATATCTTGAACTGTAAGCTTTTTTGTATCTTGGAAAAAAATAGTGTCAAATTATATGATATAGTCTTCTGGTATAATAAGTCTGATAGGGCTCACTTCAATGGTTTTTGTTCAGCAGGCCTTCAAATATGGTCCTCGGTGATGTTTTGCACGTTGAAAATTCTTATTTTGGGCCATATTCAGCACCCTGTTGTACTGGAACTGCATTAAAGAATGGCTTCATTTTGCTTACATGAACTGCCTACAATATATTGATTTGGAATTAGGCAATATATGCTGAGTACCTTGTATGATTAGAGGACTGTTAGGCTGCAAAGTTTGGAAAATATTTAGTATTACTCTACGTTTCGCGTTTCCATATACAATAAATGCTGTATCTCCAGAACGAATCAAGATAGACACTTCATTTTTGTTTTATTTTAATTCTCTCATCAAGTAGTAAAAGCACAACACATAAAAACAAAACAATCTCTGAGTCAAAATTTTGGCTGCCAGTACCTACCTGAGTACAAGCATTTCCCCAGCTCTTGCACTCACATTCCCAGGCTGGATAGTTTCTGAGAAAATTAATATTTGCCTCCTCTCATCTGAATGTCCATCTAACCTCCCTTCCATCCATGCATGCATCCATAAAGGTAACGGTAATGGTGTGGTTTTGCATAGTGGCCCATCATCCACGTCTCAAGCCCCTTTACACTTTACCCCCTGATCACTGCGCCAGTTGATCAGTCCGTCACTGGCACCTGACGACAAACAGAGAGAGCCAGATAAGACGCACACAGTCAGGTACCGGCACCGACTCCAGTTCCTGGGGAGTATTCCAACCTGATGCTGGCTCATGGCTGCATACATTGCTTGATTGCACAACAAGGTGTCAACGCTGCCCTCACAGGTACTCATTTTTGCTCCATCCATCCTTCTGTCCATCCATCCTTCTGTCCATCCATCCTTCTGTCCATCCATCCTTCTGTCCATCCATCCTTCTGTCCATCCATCCTTCTGTCCATCCATCCTTCTGTCCATCCATCCTTCTGTCCATCCATTCATCCCCATCTATTTATTCAAGCAAGCAAGCAGCCATCCATCCTTCTGTCCATCCATCCGTCCTTCTGTCCACCCATTCATCCCCATCTATTTATTCAAGCAAGCAAGCAGCCATCCGTCCTTCTGTCCATCCATTCATCCCCATCTATTTATTCAAGCAAGCAAGCAAGCAGCCATCCGTCCTTCTGTCCACCCATTCATCCCCATCTATTTATTCAAGCAAGCAAGCAGCCATCCGTCCTTCTGTCCATCCATTCATCCCCATCTATTTATTCAAGCAAGCAAGCAACCATCCGTCCTTCTGTCCATCCATTCATCCCCATCTATTTATTCAAGCAAGCAAGCAACCATCCGTCCTTCTGTCCATCCATTCATCCCCATCTATTTATTCAAGCAAGCAAGCAGCCATCCGTCCTTCTGTCCATCCATTCATCCCCATCGATTTATTCAAGCAAGCAAGCAACCATCCGTCCATGCACTCACTAACTCATTCTGGTTAGAGAGCAGTACTGTGACTAGGCAAAATGAGAAATTAAAATGTCACTTAACTCATTTACGACATGATCCTATGCGCTGAACTTTAAGAAATTTAAACTAATTTCTATGTTTTCCTAACATACTTACCAGTAGACAAACCAGTGATATATGACCTTTTGACCTCGAAAAGAGATTTTGCAAAAATCTTACCCACACGTGACTGCCTGCCCCGCCAATCCGAATGCTTTAGACACAGCAGGAAGCACGTCAGCAAAGGGGAGGTAACTCCCCTTGCCACGTGATCGCTCTCGTCTATATAAGCTGGAGCAGGCAGCACGCCGTTCTCTTGACATTGCCGAGATATCCCGAGCAAATGCACAAACGGGGAGGTGGGTGGGACAGTAATTTGTCTACTGGTAAGTATGTTAGGAAAACATAGAAATTAGTTTAAATTTCTTAAAGTTTTCCCACATACTGTACCAGTAGACAAACCAGTGATATGATTGCCCAGCAATGGGCGGTGGGTTGTGCATAAACACCTGACCCAACAGAAAAAACTACTCACACTCAAACACGAAGAGCCAATCCGCAACAACCAACTTGTTGATGCCCAAGGTGTCGTAGACATGACGAACCCGAACCTCACACAGTTAAAAGCGTGTGAACACAGTCACTGCACCAGCAGACCGCCCTCATAAAGTGAACCAAGAGATACTCTTGGCAAACGCTACAGAGATGGCAACCTTGCGGAGTACAGAAGTCCAAGAGGCACCAGCAGGAGGATCAAGCAACGCATTCTTGTACGCATCCGTGATCAAAACGCGTAACAGCAAGAAATGGAAGTCTTAGACACCTCAGCGCGACTACGTGACGGGCAGAAAACAGTCGTCGTTTCCGCAAACGACGGTACTGAGTTCGAGCCAGATAACACGCGAGTGCACGCACCGGACAGGTCACCGAGCCAGCGTCGCCAGGATCGAGAACAGAAGCGAGGCTCTTGATCTCGACACTCTGACAGTCTGACCGAATCAAACAGCGTCTGCTAAAACAGCCAGTAGTCACGCTATGCGGAGATCCCACCGCAGAGCTCGACCTACCGAGAGCGCGGTGGGTGTGCCGCCCCGCCCCCTTCGACCTCCGGAAGCGTGGGGAAGGAGCACATGGGAGCGCACTGGAAGGAGGCGGCAAGCTGACCGGACCAAACAGCGTCTGCTGAACGGCCAGTAGTCACGCTAGCCGAGATCCCACCGCAGAGCTCGAACTTCCGAGAGCGCGGTGGGTGTGCCGCACTGCCCCACTCGACCTCGCGGAAGCGTGGGGACGGAGCACATGGGAGCGCACTGGAAAGGAGGCAGCATGCTGACCGGACCAAACAGTGTTAGCTGAATGACCGGTCGCAACGCGATCTAACCGCATGGCTTGACCTTTCGGAAGCGCGGTGGGTGTGTACACCGCCCGGCACGACCATTCAGAAGCGCAGGGCGGGACACAGGAGATCGCTCGGGAAGGTAGGCGGCGCGCTCACCGGACCAAACAGTGTTAGCTGAACGGCCGGGAGCGGCGCTCTGCCTAAGTCAACCGCAGAGCTTACCTTGCGGAAGCGCGGGACCGCCTTCCGTCAGTATGCCCATGATACCAACTTCCGAGAGCGCGAGACAGGCCACAAGGAACACACAATACATACCACGCCCGACCATGACCCAAAAAAGCATCTCGCCTGAGAGCCTTCGGATCGTGCATCGGAGAGAAGCAACATTGTGCCACACCGCCCCCTGAGGGTGCGGAAGGGGGGGGGGAAGGGAGGGGGGGGGCACCTGGAAAGGCACGGGAAGGGAGGCGGCGTGCTGACCGGACCAAACAGCGTCTGCTGAACGGCCAGTAGTCACGCTAGCCGAGATCCCACCGCAGCGCTCGAACTTCCGAGAGCGCGGTGGGTGTGCCGCACCGCCCCACTCGACCTCGCGGAAGCGTGGGGACGGAGCACATGGGAGCGCACTGGAAAGGAGGCGGCATGCTGACCGGACCAAACAGTGTTAGCTGAATGACCTGTCGCAACGCGATCTAACCGCATGGCTTGACCTTTCGGAAGCGCGGTGGGTGTGTACACCGCCCAGCACGACATTTCAGAAGCGCAGGGAGGGACACATGAGATCGCTCGGGAAGGTAGGCGGCGCGCTCACCGGACCAAACAGTGTTAGCTGAACGGCCGGGAGCGGGGCTCTGCCTAAGTCAACCGCAGAGCTTAACCTTGCGGAAGCGCGGGACCGCCTTCCGTCAGTATGCCGCATGACACCAACTTCCGAGAGCGCGGGAACAGGCCACAACGAACACACGATACGTACCTGCCCGAGCCGACCAGCTCGCGCACCTGCCCAGGAGCAGGGAACTGAAACAACTCCGAGCAAGGCAGCAACTGGACCAACAGCGTGTGCTGAACGGCCGTTAGCAATGCCCCGCCATGACCCCACCGCAGACTCGACCTTTCGGAAGCGCGGGGGCGGGGCACCGGGAAAGCACAGGAAGGGAGGCGGCGTGCTGACCGGACCAAACAGCGTGTGCTGAATGGCCGGTAGCAACGCTCTGCCGTGGCCCCACCGCAGAGCTCGACCCTTCGGGAGCACAGGGGCGGAGCACATGGAAAAGGCACGGGAAGGGAGGCGGCACACTGACCAGACCAACAGCCTTTGCTGAACGACCCGTAGTCAGGTACCGCTGAGATCCCATCACAGAACTCGACCTTCTGGAAGCACGGTGGGTATGCTGCACCGCCCCACTCAACCTTCCGGAAGTGTGGGGCGGGGGCGCATGGTATCGCACTGGAAGGGAGGTGGCGTGCTGGCCGGACCAAACAGAGTTAGCTGAATGGCCAGTAGCAATGTTCTGCCGCGATCTAACCGCAGCTCGACCTAAGGAAGCGCGGTGGATGCACCGCACCACCCAGAGCGACCTTACGGAAGCACAGGGCTGAGGCACAGGAGATCGCACAGGAAGGTAGGTGGCATGATCACCAGTCCAAGCAGTGCTTGCTGAATGGCTGGGAGCCACGCTCTGCCGTGACCCCACCGCCGAGATCGACCTTACGGGAGCGAGGTAAGGGCGGCACCCCGCCCTGCTCGACCTGGCGGAAGCGCGGGGCGGGGCACAGGGGAGTGCACGGGAAGGGAGGCGGCGTGCTCACCGAACCAAACAGCGCCAGCTGAAAGGCTGGGGGCAGCGCTCCGCCTAGGCCCCACCACAGAGCTCGACCTTGCGGGAGCGCGGCGAGAGTGCCGCTCCGCCCTGCTCGACCTGATGGGCGCGCAGTGGGAGGAGTGCACGGGAAGGGAGGCGGCACGCTCAACCGGACCAAGCAGTGTCAGCTGGATGGCCGGGAGCTCCGATCTGCCCTGGCCTAACCGCAAGCTCGACCTGGTGGGAGCGCGGTGGGAGGAGTGCATGGAAAGGGAGGCGGCACGCTCAACCGGACCAAGCAGTGACAGCTGGATGGCCGGGAGCTCCGATCTGCCCTGGCCTAACCGCAAGCTCGACCTCGCGGGAGCGCGGTGGGAGGCCTAACCGCAAGCTCGACCTTGGGGGAGCGCGGTGGGAGGCCTAACCGCAAGCTCGACTTTGGGGGAGCGCGGTGGGAGGCCTAACCGCAAGCTCGACCTCGCGGGAGCGCGGTGGGAGGCCTAACCGCAAGCTCGACCTCGCGGGAGCGCGGTGGGAGGCCTAACCGCAAGCTCGACCTCGCGGGAGCGCGGTGGGAGGCCTAACCGCAAGCTCGACCTCGCGGGAGCGCGGTGGGAGGCCTAACCGCAAGCTCGACCTCGCGGGAGCGCGATGGGAGGCCTAACCGCAAGCTCGACCACGCGGGAGCGCGGTGGGAGGAGTGCACGGGAAGAGAGGCGGCACGCTCTACCGAACCAAGCAGTGACAGCTGGATGGCCGGGAGCTCCGCTCTATACGTACCAGACCGAGCCGACCTGCTCGCACCCTTGCCCAGGAGTCTCCAGAAACCACAAATCCAGGCAAGGCAGGTCCCAGCCTGACCAGGCTGACCCGACCAGCCGGACACACGGTGAGCAGGGTTCACGTAGTGTAAACGGCTGAAAGCAAAACAAAACCGTGGCCTGACCTGCGGAAAGACAGAAGAGGAGAAGACAGCAAACGCCTCTCCCACATGCACGGGACAGGGGAGGGGCCGGGCTAGAAACCCCCCTCACCCCCACCCACCAACAGAGAAAGCAAATGCAGGCCCAGCACAGCGTCCACCATCTAGCAGACTGCGTGTTGGGCCTAACAACCACAGCGTGCCACGACCGAACTCCGCAGCGCCACCTATCAAGACAGGAAACGCCGCGGAAACACGCTAAACCGACCGACACGTGAGCTCAAGAGAAGGAATGATTCTTTTAAGCAGAAACACTCACTCCTCATGAGCTAGAAAACCTCCCTTCTCCCAATGTCGCTGCCCCCAGGGTGGCGACGTCAGAGTGCGCACCCACGCCAGCGTGAAGGAGGGACGCCCTTAATGCTCACCCCCAGGCGCCCGGCCAGACGCCCGGGAATAGCGCACAAAGAGGTAACAACAGGGAACGCGAAGACAACCCTGATAAACAAGAGGGCGATAGCCCCAAAATCTGCCTAGGCGCAGACGACGCGGCAAACGCCGTCCTTCGCCCCAAGGCAGACTGAGAAGCAGCAGGCAAAGACGCGAACGCCAAGTCTAACCAAACAACGGTTAGACAAGGCAGCCGCCACCACCACCAGCCGAACGAGTAAACGCGGAAACAGCCGCAGAGTACACGTTCGAAACAGACCAAGTGGGAAAAACAGAACAGTAACAGAAGCGTGCGAAAACTTTTTTGAAAAAATTCGCAGCGCCGACTGACGTCACAGGAACAACCGCGGGCACACGCGAAACGACAGCAAGACAAGCAAACAAGCGAAACACCAGCCTGTCGTCGCTCCGAGACGAGCAACTACTCGCCAACAACCCGAGAACTAGCGCTTGCACGAAACGTCCAAGCGCCCAAGTCCCAAACACACACACAAGCGTTCAAACTAACGCAACCGTGCACGCCTCTATCCGTCCATCTTACCGAAGCGGGAAAGACGGAAGAGGCACGTGGCAGCGAGACGCCATTACTGCGCACGGGACGCAAAACGTCCCGTACGTCGAGTAAAGCGAACAACACAGTGACAAGCGAAGACAAGCAAACAAGCAAACAGCAAGTCGTCGCTAGCACTGAAAGAAAACGAGTAGCGACGCACCAAAGCTAACTACAAAGCTTCCCGCGCGTGCCCTCAAAACAAAACAAAGCGACCAGCCAACGAAAACGTCAAAACAGACGCAAGCAAAGCGGCAAGCCGCAACTTCCCTTAAACTCCAGTGAAGGGAAACTGCAAACTCTACACTACACAAGTAGGCGAGGATAATCCAATGCACGAGTAATCCACGTGCAAGCGAAACGCGACAGCAGTTTCGAAAAATGTCAAAGAGAACGGCGTGCTGCCTGCTCCAGCTTATATAGACGAGAGCGATCACGTGGCAAGGGGAGTTACCTCCCCTTTGCTGACGTGCTTCCTGCTGTGTCTAAAGCATTCGGATTGGCGGGGCAGGCAGTCACGTGTGGGTAAGATTTTTGCAAAATCTCTTTTCGAGGTCAAAAGGTCATATATCACTGGTTTGTCTACTGGTACAGTATGTGGGAAAACATAGTCATTTATGTTGCATAAGTTCATATGTTGCTTCCATTTGCATAATTGTCCTCCTTGTTCGGGGAAGATCAAATTCAGAAAACTAGACTTAATTATACATGACAGAGCAACAAAATTATCACAAAGATCACTGGGAGGTGTTTCTTTGTGATCATTTTTAGTCCTGTCTTCAGGAATCTGAAGATCCACCTTTCACCTACCCTAATAACAGAACTTTAGTACTCTCTCAAAATGCATATATATGACCAGCCACGACAAAACCAGTGCTAAGTCGCGCAGCACTATTTTGCGCTACGACTGAAAAAAGGCAGGGAGGGTCAATCTGGGTGATTTTCACTTTTTGTTAAAAATAGATTCTACATGGTTCAAACTATCATGCCAGTAAAGGAAACATGTTGAAGAATTATATTTTGATGGTAAAATAAAGACTTTTGTGTTATGTATTGTTTCAAAGGGTCCCTGTAATTAGCGTTAATTGCCTCATTTTAGCTGCAATAAACACACCTTAACCCTTGCAGAACCCCTTCATGTTATATACCGATAGAAAGGCCGCTCTCTCGGCGTTCCCGCTCTGTGGATGACGAAGAAAAATAAGGTCAGCTATTTTTGGAATCGGACTTTGAAATACCGTTTCTAAGGTGTTTAATGTCTGAAGAGGGTAAATCTTCTGAGTCCGTTTTTAAAAAAATGACCGCTGCTTCAGTACCCAACTTGAAATGCCTGTAACTCCTATTCTAATTAACGCACAATGTTCATTCTTATATCAAAACAAACAGAAATGAATGCAGAATTCCAAAATATTAAAACCCTATTTTGTCCAAAAATCGACTTAGCACTGGTTTTGTCGTGGCTGGTCACATATATTCTTGCGATTCCAGGGATAAGACGCACTAAACATTTTGCATCTTGAATGAGTTCAGAACTTCAGGTGACAGGGAAGAGATACAAGCCCATCACTTACCCTGTGTGAGACGAAGTTCTCAATCTGGTTGT
>JAWQFJ010034910.1:17500-20000 GCA_034096865.1 Theodoxus fluviatilis | reverse complement strand
GATCTCCATTTTTGTTCAAGCAGCCTGATCCAGATTTTGACACTACCCAGGCAGGATGTTCTAAGAGTTGCATCTGTACAGTGTTGCTGCTCTACTTTGGCAGTCCTTGGCAGCATGTGGGGTTCCCTGAAGGCAACAGCAGGAAGCAATGGGTTGTAGTAAGCAATTCACAAAGCAACAAGAAGAAATCAGCACAACCACAAAGGTTAAGATGCTCTTTTCAACACGCTACTTTCCCCCCAATGATGGGTGCTCAAACTGTGCATTTTTTACCCCCTGATCATTGGGTTCCTCTTTTTACTGCTCCAGCACCATCTAAACTTCCAGGGTGGCATGCAACCAGGCTGTGAACGATTGTGCCAAAGTTAGCGTTCACAATTTTCCAGCTTAGCCCTCACAGTTACCTGTTTTACTCCTGGGTGGAGAGGCCTGAGAGGGGAGAAGCAATGCAAGTAAAGCACTTTGCTCAAAGAAGCATCTCTTTGATCCATGCAGCTTCAAACGCCAAACCAACAAGCCACAAGCGACTGCATGGCAAGTGCGCTAACCAATCATCCATAGAGCCCCATCACTCATTACCTCCATCACTCAGGTCAACTCCATCACACTGCGACAAACTCCCAACAACTGCAGCACAAGACCCTCCCAGAGACAATCTCTGCAGCACAAGACCCTCCCAGAGACAATCTCTGCAGCACAAGACCCTCCCAGAGACAATCTCTGCAGCACAAGACCCTCCCAGAGACAATCTCTGCAGCACAAGACCCTCCCAGAGACAATCTCTGCAGCACAAGACCCGCCCATAGAGAACTCTACTGCCAGCACAAGACCCTCCCAGAGACAATCTCTGCAGCACAAGACCCTCCCAGAGACAATCTCTGCAGCACAAGACCTTCCCAGAGACAATTTCTGCAGCACAAGACCCTCCAGAGACAATCTCTGCCGCACAAGACCTTCCCAGAGACAATCTCTGCCGCACAAGACCTTCCCAGAGACAATCTCTGTAGCTACCTGCATCTGCACTGTTGGCTCCATCCAGGGCAAAGAACGGCCGGAGCACTGTGTGGTACCACAGCAGTCCAAGAGTGGCAAGCGGCGCCTTCATGTCCTTGCTGTGGCTGGAGTAGTCCAGAGACAGAAGTCCCCCATCTCTCCGGATCGTCCTCAGCAGGCCCAAGAACTCTATCAGGCTTCAGGATCTATGGGTTTGCTGCAGCCCAATGGACAAGCAAAGAGGGAAAATGCCAAGTGCTGAGAGGGTCCGTAGCCAAAGCAGACGGGGCCCCAGAAGGCGGTCGCAGCACCTGGGAATGACAGGGCAGGCGAAAGGCGCATGGGCATGGCGGCTGCTGTCGCGCTGCCCCCCCCCCCCCCCCCCCCCCCCCCCCCCCCCCAATCAGCTGGGACCCGTGGTCATGGAGCTTTTTGGGCCTCACTCCAGTAGCTGCACCACAGGCGGCCCCAAGTAGTACAATGTGCCACCAGGGGGCAGCGTGTAGGTGTGGGATGATGTGGAGAGAGTAATGAGAGGTGAAAGGAATGCAATGAGCATGACGTGAGTTTCTGTGTTTATTTTACTCCATGTGTGCTCACAGATGCACTCGCCAAACTGTGGTGAATGATTCAAGCTTATCATGAGACACAGAGGAGAGGTCAAAAGCAGAACTGGTAACAAAAGACGCAAACACACAAAGGCTAGGCAAAAATGTCACCAAAGACATTAACTCAATGACGACGCACCGCATCATATGATGCGGTGAGGTGAGCAACGGTTGACGACGCACCGCATCATATGATGCGGTGCGTATGTAAATTTCTTGTGTGTGTTGTAAGGGGCTCTTAACCAGTCGAGGTAGTCTAGTTCTCTTATAAGATAGTGAGGAACATTGTAGATCGTCTGTGTCTGAATTTGAAGAGGATAAGGCACTGCCAGACTTTGTTTACACATGTGGCAAGGGGCGCTTTCAAGGCTAAATCACAATGGCGTCGCGGCAGGACGATGAGGATGTTGTTGAAATCGCTGTGAAAGAAGCATCAGATGAGAAGGACGATGTGATCCGTTTTTCCGAAGATGAAAAAGATGCAGTTTTAGAGGAGCAGATCATAGGTATAGTGCACGAACTGCTGACAGAAGAAGAGGAATCGGAAACTGATCCGTACACGCTGTCGGCTTAGAGTCGGCCTCACTCCAGTCGAACTAAATACAGGCACGCCAGACGGTACCCATCTTTGTTGCAATACTATATTCAAAATAAAATTAACGAGAGAATGACATTGATCTACAAGGATAGAGGAGACAAAGAGCGTTCTAATGATGGCAACAGTTTTTCCATTGCTTGATTAGTATTTTTTCAGCAATTTCTGTAAAAATGCCCAGAAACATCCGTCTCCAGTCAACACGAGCTAAAAATAGTGCCGTCTTCAATGAGTTAAGACCTGCAACTTTTCCACCCATACACAAATCAGTTTTCAGATCACTTACTTTATCATACATAGAATA
>JAWQFJ010034910.1:7500-12500 GCA_034096865.1 Theodoxus fluviatilis | reverse complement strand
AGTATCTGTCAATAAACAGTTGATGAAAGTATTCCAGTAGTATTTAGAGGTCAAAGTGTCCCCATCCAGGACTGGTAGCACCTCATTTTCTCCAAGTGCTCTCTCTCTCTCTCTGTCTGTCTGTCTGTCTGTCTGTCTGTCTGTCTGTCTGTCTGTCTGTCTGTCTGTCTGTCTGTCTCTCTTTGACTGTGTGTGTGCATCTCTCTCTCTCTCTCTCTCTGTCTGTCTGTCTGTCTGTCTGTCTGTCTGTCTGTCTGTCTGTCTCTCTTCTCTCTCTCTCTCTCTCTCTCTCTCTCTCTCTCTGTCTGTCTGTCTGTCTGTCTGTCTGTCTGTCTCTCTTTGACTGTGTGTGTGCATCTCTCTCTCTCTCTCTCTCTCTCTCTCTCTCTCTCTGTCTGTCTGTCTGTCTGTCTGTCTGTCTGTCTGTCTGTCTGTCTGTCTGTCTGTCTGTCTCTCTTTGACTGTGTGTGTGCATCTCTCTCTCTCTCTCTCTCTCTCTCTCTCTCTCTCTCTCTCTCTCTCTCTCTCTCTCTCTCTCAGAGAATGCATGCAATGTGTCTTATAGAAGTTACAGGTTTGCAAAGCTACATTGAGAGCAAAGACCTCTTGCTACAAGACTTCATAATAGTTAATTGATCGTTTGAATCTGTCTGACGACAAGTATCAATGTGCATGTCATGCTGTTTCTGCTTACCCAGTACGTCACTGACAAGTCTACCTAATGATTATATAACTACAGCACTTCACACCAGAGGGGGGGGGGGGGGGGGTGGGGGGGTGGGGGGATCATCCCTGCCTTGAGCAAGTAGACTGCCATTTGATTAAAAATGTTCATGTCTGATCTGACCTTTCTCATAAATCCAATGACTTTGATGAACTAACCTTTTCGAGTGAATGATTCAAGAAAATTCTCAAGTAAAACAATCATGTTTCAAAGATGGATGTTTCAAAAGTCAGAAAAAATTAAGTTCCAGTATTTTCACTGGTAAGCAACAAAAACTACATCAATTGAATTATGTGTCCATTTCTCTTTTAACATCTAAGTTGACAAATTAGTTAAAATGAAAAACAAAAATATTTGACAAAATACAACAAAATGACCAAAATATTAAACAGTTCCTTGAAATACAAGACAAATGGTCACTCCAACAATGAAAGGTCGAATCACACTAGACGCTGACCTCCTTCACAATTGAAGCGCAAAGCGTTATCTGTACAACTATAAATAACTGAAAATCCCAATGACTCAAATTCCCATGTGTCTAGAAACTTCTTGAAAGTCAGCAAACACTTCAAACTCAACCTTTGTCCTCCATCATCAATCACAGGACAGGGTAAAGGAGTGTGACTATGGCCCATAAACTGACAGGAAGTCTGACTTCACCCTGTGTTGCCATGGAAATCTCTTCACTGTCTGACCTGTGGTGGAGTTTGTGGTGGGCACGGCCTGCCTGCACTCCCTGCTGTCCTCTAACTGTGCGCCACAGTGACTCTTACACAGCACCAGTGCTATGCCTCAGGAAATGAGGAGGTGGTGGGGTGGGGTGGGGGTGGGGTGTGGGGGTGGTGGGGTGGGGGGGGGGGGTGGGGTGTGGGGGGGGGGGGGTGGGTGGGGGGCAAGAGAGAGAGAGAGAGATTGAAGAGAGAGAGACTGACACAGAGACATACAGACAGAGAGACAGACAGACAGACAGACAGACAGACAGACAGACAGAGAGGCAGACAGACACAGACAGACAGACAGACAGACAGACAGACAGACAGACAGACAGACAGACAGACAGACAGACAGACAGACAGACAGGCCAACCAACCAACATGCACACCCAAATACACACGCACACATGTACACGAACACACACACACACACACACACACACACACACACACACACACACAAACGCTCAGAATTCAAGTATAGCAGGACTGGACAGTGTGAAAACTACACACACACAAACACACAGCAGGAAGAGAGAGACAAAAATCAAAGAGCTTGGCATGGAAATTTGTTAAAGGGAAGGGGAAAGAAAGAAAAAAGGGAAAAAATGAAAGAAAGAAAGAGAAAGAAAGAAAGAGAGACAGACAGACAGAAAGATAGAAAGAAAGAAAGAAAGAAAGAAAGAAGAAAGAAAGAAAGAAAGAAAGAAAGAAAGAAAGAAAGAAAGAAAGAAAGAAAGAAAGAAAGAAAGAAAGAAAGAAGAAAGAAAGAAAGAAAGAAAGAAGAAAGAAAGAAAGAAAGAGAGAGAGAAAGAAAGAAAGCCTGCACAATCTGTTAAAACCTCCAGGAAGAAGAAGAAAAAAATTAATGAATGAAAACTCTTGGAAGAAAACCGCCTCAAAGCCCCAAGGAAGAGCCAACACCCACCTGTTTCTTCTTCTTGCCCAGCTTTTTCTTGAGGGAACGCATGAAGCCGTCTCCAACCTCGCAGCACTTCTCCGTCTCCTGCAGTACCTTGAGTGCCTCCAACAGCTTCTCCTCCTCATAGGACATCAGCCCTTGCTGTGGGCATAGAGATGTGTGCGCTTGATGGTCGCTCTGTCTGTGTAGTGCTGGCAGCAATGGCGGTGATGGCAAGAGGAAAAAGGCAGACAGGAGAGGGCAGACACAAGTGGAAAGCTGACACAAGTAGAAGCCAGACACAAGTGGAAGGCAGACCAAGTGGAAGGCAGACACAAGTAGAAGGCACACACAAGTGGAAGGCAGACACAAGTGGAAGGCAGACACAAGTGGAAAGCTGACACAAGTGGAAGGCAGACACAAGTGGAAAGCTGACACAAGTAGAAGCCAGACACAAGTGGAAGGCAGACACAAGTGGAAGGCAGACACAAGTGGAAAGCTGACACAAGTAGAAGCCAGACACAAGTGGAAGCCAGACACAAGTGGAAGGCAGACACAAGTGGAAGGCAGACACAAGTGGAAGGCAGACACAAGTGGAAGGCAGACACAAGTGGAGGGCAGACACAAGTGGAAGGCAGACACAAGTGAAAGGCAGACACAAGTGGAAGGCAGACACGTGACTGAGGCAGGTAGGAGTGAAAGGAAGAAGCAAATGAAAGGCAGACAGGAGTAGAAGGCAGACAGAAGTAGAAGGCAGGCAGGAGTAGAATTCAGGCAGTAGAAGGCAGGCAGTAGAAGGCAGACAGGAGTGGAAGACAGACAGGAGTGCAAGACAGACAGGAGTGCAAGACAGACAGGAGTGCAAGACAGACAGGAGTGGAAGGCAGAGTGAAAGGCAGACAGGAGTAGAAGGCAGACACGTGTATAAGGCAGGTAGGAGTGAAAGGAAGAAGCAAATGAAAGGCAGACAGGAGTAGAAGGCAGACAGAAGTAGAAGGCAGGCAGGAGTAGAAGGCAGGCAGGAGTAGAAGACAGACAGGAGCAGGAGTAGAAGACAAACAGGAGTAGAAGGCACACACATGCATGCACACACAGAGAGAGAGAGAGAGAGAGAGAGAGAGAGAGAGAGAGAGAGAGAGAGAGAGAGAGAGAGAGAGAGAGAGACAGAGAGACAGAGAGACAGAGAGATAGAGACAGAGAGTCTGAGACAGAGAGAGAGAGGCAGAGAGAGAGAGAGTTAGAGACACAGAGAGAGAGATAGAGAGAGAGAGAGAGAGAGAGAGAGAGAGAGAGAGAGAGAGAGAGAGAGAGAGAAAGAGAGAGAGAGAGAGAGACCCATGCACAGTATGATAAGAAAAACAAAGTCCCACAACAACCCATGAAAGTTTATCAACATTACAGATTATCAGTGATTTAGTTTAGTTAAGCTTCCTAGGGTGTTCAATCAACAAGCAAGAGAAAAATCTACTCCTCCTCCTCTAGTCACTCCATTCCCTGAAAGCCATAACACCTCCTCCACTAAGAGAGAGGGGTCATGGACGTTTCGCCCCATTTGCGACATTCGGAACGTCGTTTAGCTTAAGATTACACCCGAATCACGCGCACCGTTAAGGTGCATGGAGTACAGTACCGCCGAGCAAGACGTTTGTCACAAAACGCAGATACATTAACGCGGCCGGATCTTAGCTAAACGACGTTCCGAATGTCGCAAATGGGGCGAAACGTCCAGCACCCAGAGAGAGAACACAGCAAATCAGGTCAACAAGACAGTTCTTGTCAGGCCTTCCTATCATGCCCGGCATTCCTCTATAGAGAATGACAAGCTGCTGTCTGGGTAGAGGCTGTATCAGATAGCCAGGCCCTATCTACCCCTTTGTGTCTCCATAATATATGTGTGCGACACCTGCTACAGCTGCCTGCCTGTGATACCAGGGACAGAAATGCAGATCCATCATACTCATTTGCTGTGCTCTGGGTGTCAGAATGCTGTTGCAACATAGCTGGTTTTATTAAGGGCTGTAGGAAAGAGGCAAAATCTTGTTGTGAAAGAAGTCATGTGACAAATTGAGGAAGTTGAGTGGAGATGGGTACAGAGATTGCTAAACAAGTGATGTGATGACGGCAGATTAAGAGACAGAGACAGACATGCACATGTTGTGGCAACTCTACACACACACACACACACACACACACACACACACACACACACATACACACACACACACATACACATAGACAAACACTTACACACACACACACACACAAACTGAAACACACACACACGCACATCATTGAAGTCCTTCGCACAATGAAGATGACATCAGTGTTGTCACATGTGGCGCCGCAGGTCAACTCTGATGTGCAGGGGTGCCCTCATGCAAGGCAGGCTATAGTAGCAGCAGCAGGATTTGGTTCTCTGTCTTTTTGGGCCTGGCATTTTCGATGGAGGTTGGCCAGGCACTCCACCTGAAAGACCTTTGTGGGTGAGCTGCTCTCCAAGAAGTACAGTCAGCAGTCAAGGCTTCCCATCCCATGACAGGAATGTTGCAGGGCTGCAGTGTTTTTGAGCGTGTCCGTGTAACGTCTGGTTGGACCACCTTGCCATGAGTCAATTTTTTAATTAATGTATACCAAGGAGTTGCTTTGGTAGGCGGCTGTCACC
>JAWQFJ010034910.1:0-2500 GCA_034096865.1 Theodoxus fluviatilis | reverse complement strand
CGCCCCTCAGCACGCTCACGAGCATGTCAGCGGGTGAGTGGTCGGACAGGTTGAAGTGTTCGCTGACTGGGAGGGGCGACAGGTTTCTGATGGTGGCGCGGTGCCCGTTCATCCGTTGGCGGAGTCGCTGACCAGTCTCTCCGATGTACCAAGCGTCAGGGCATCCTCTGCGGCACCTGATGAGATATACCAAATCTCTGGAATGGCAGGTATGCTTGCCTCTGACGTGGTGTACGGTCTGGCCCCTGGTAATCGTCGTCTCCGTGCAGATGATTGCGCACGTGGAACACCGCGCCGCCTTACAGGGTTGCATGCTGCCGTCCTCCGTGAGGTGGTGGTCGGGGAATTTGCTGCGGACCAGCAGACTCCTCAGGTTAGGTGGTTGGCGGAAGGCGAGGACAGGAGGAGCCGGAAGTGCACGAGAGAGGCGCTCGTCCTCACTGAGGAAATGTTGGAGACTCCTAATCACCTTCCGCAGCTTCTCCGCCCCAGGGAAGAAACTCGCGACTAGAGGGACTCTGTTGGCCCCCGAGTGCCTGTCCCGACGAAGAAGAAGCTCCTCCCGTCTTTTAGTAGTGGCCCTGTAGAACTGCCGGTCGATGCTCCCACCGTGGTGTCCGCTACGGAGGAGGGCTGCCTTCAGTCCCCGGAGGTGCCTGTCACGATCCCCCGCATCGGAGCAGATCCGGTGGATCCGAAGCGCCTGTCCATAGGGGATGGACTGCTTGACATGCCTCGGGTGGGAACTGGAGTGGTGGAGCATCTGCATGCTGTCCGTGGGCTTACGGTACAGGGAGGTAGTGAGCTGTCCATCCGTTATGGTGACCCGAGTGTCCAGAAAGGTGACCGACTCCTTGGAGAAGGTCATAGTTAGTTGAATGGTAGGGGAGAACCCGTTGATCTCCTGGTGGAGTTCCTGGAGGGCCTGTTCCCCGTGGTTCCAGATGAGAAACAAGTCATCAATGTACCTGATGTAGAAGCTGGGGCGCAGGGGGCGGCTGGAAAAAAAACCCTCTTCGAACCTGTGCATGAAGAGATTCGCATACTGCGGGGCGAATCTGGTGCCCATGGCTGTGCCGTGCCTCTGCAGGTACATTTTGTCACCAAATGTGACGTACTCGTTCTTTACTCAAATGGCTTGTTTCAATGTCTAGGGGAAGAACCAAAGCACGCACCTTCATTCCTCCACTCAAACGATAGATGGTAACTGTCTGACAATGAAGCAATGGCAAAACCAATATCAATTCAAAGGAAGTTGTTTAATTTCAGGATGCAATTACCCGTGAAAGGTGAATGGGCGGCAAGCACCACAAAAATGCATCAAATGCAAGCATAAGCAATAAATTCATTTCAAAATCGCAAGGAGACATGGAAAATAAAGCAATCAAGGAAAAGAAAGCTGTCTGCCCGAGCCGAGATAGTAAACTAAGTGTACTTAGCTGACCTTCGATGAAATCATGGAGCTGAAGATGCACGGACTTATACCCCACGCCTAATGCGTTAGCACAGGGGTTGAGACTGGGGGAAGAGGAAATGTGACGTACTCGTTCTTTAATCAAATGGCTTGTTTAAATGTCTAGGGGAAGAACCGAAGCACGCACCTTCACTCCTCCATTCAAACGCTAGATGGTAAATGTCTGACAATGAAGCAATGGCAAAACCAATATCAATTCAAAGGAAGTAGTTTAATTTTCAGGATGCATTTACCCGTGAAAGGTGAATGAGCGACAAGCGCTACAAAAATGCATAGAATGCAAGTAGAAGCAATCAATTCATTTCAACAAACTTGCAGCGAGACATGGAAAAAACAAACAATGAAAAGAAAGATGTCTGCCCGAGCCGAGGTAATTAATTAAGTGTACTTAGCTGACCCTTTCGATGAAATCGTGAAGTTGGAGAAGCACGGACTTATACCCCGCGCCTATCGCGCCAGCACTGGGGTTGAAATTGGGGGAAGGGGGTCTGAGTGCACCGACATTGCAGCCGGTGACCCGGGAGGAAAATCACCACAGTCGATGAAAAACAGTTGAACTTGGCATTCCTTCGTTCTCTCTCTCTCTCTCTCTCTGGCATTTCTTCTTCTTCTGGGTCGTGTCGAGGGAACTGGCTCCTTCTTCTTCTTCTTCTTCTTCTTCGGAAAAGAGTCGGTCCGCTTTCCAACAAGACAGGCCACCACACTTTAGCAAAGCAAGCAAGTAGGCTGGCAGGCAAGCTGGCTGTTCACCATTCCACCACCCCCTGGCAGAGGGGTTCGCTTCCAGCCGGCTCCGGGCAGGCTGAGGTTTCTCATCACTCATCACTCCTCACTTTCTACATGGCCACTGCCAAGAGTAGAACACACCAAGCAGGGCGCCGATGACACTGCTTCGCTAAAAATAAATGATATGACGCCACGAGCATCCGGCGACACTCGTTTAAATGCCTTCACTGACGTCACCATTTGGGGTCTTCGTCTTGGGATAATTTGAACGAAATGCAAAAGTAAAGTAAATCTGAATTC
>JAWQFJ010034909.1:127500-140000 GCA_034096865.1 Theodoxus fluviatilis | reverse complement strand
ATTTGCACCCGCGCGATATATCCTTATGCTTGTCGTAAGGTTTTCGTCGTCGTCTTGGCATGACAATGGGTCTGAGGGCAGCAATGAGGAATTCGACGGTTTGCCTTTGATTTTCTCATGGATGCCCATCGAAAAAGAAACGTACTGAATCTGTTGATTATGTGCAATACACGGCACTTTTGTCACAACATTGGCTTGAAATAGTTCACATGATTTCGTAGAAGACACACTGATTGCTACAAATCTTGCATGAAAAGGAATATCCGAGATAACGTTGCATGAAATCGATTTCTTGTGGTGAGACTGCAACGAAAATGTTTTGGGGTCACTCGAGTTTACGCACAATCATTGGCTCTATGTCTTTGCTGGGTTGAGTATATCTGCTCTAGAATGCTAGTTATACGTCACAAACCAACACTCAAATACGTTCTATACTTGGTGTTGATAGCTGTTTTGTTAAATCAGAGAGAAACTTTCCATAGTTTCTGCAGTCACAACGACAGAAAGGTAATGTTATGAAGACATCATTGGTGCTAGAATGATCTGACACAACATCACTTCTTCACGCGTCGTGGCTCTCCCCGTTATCATTATATAGTCCTGAGGCCAAGCAGCTCTATCGTTCAAAAGCTTTGGATAGTTGTTCATACCAAAAAATATTTGTTCTCATGGGTTAAGGGAATACTCTTTGTTGATATTTTGTACACTCTAACTTTCAAATGAATCTAAATAACGTATGATAATTAAAAGAAGTTGGAAAAAAACCTCTATGAAAAACGTCTACCAGATTCGGAGTTGCGTCCCTTGCATACGCGTATCAGTCCTGAGGCCAAGCAGCTCTATCGTTCAAAAGCTTCGGATAGTTGTTCATACCAAAAAATATTTGTTCTCATGGGTTAAGGGAATATTCTTTGTTGATATTTTGTACACTATAACTTTCAAATGAATCTAAATAACGTATGATAATTAAAAGAAGTTGGGAAAAAACCTCAATGAAAAACGTCTACCAGATTCGGAGTTGCGTCCCTCTCTAGATTTAGCGAGTTTCACAGAGATTAAGAGGAATGCCACCATATGGTCAAGCAAGCAGTGGAGTACTTTAGACGGCGAAGAACGTGTGATAGCTGAGAAACTTCTTGCTTTACAATCAAAGCCTGAAAGTGAAACGCGTTGCTTTCACCTGTAATGTAATGTTACAATCGTTTCACAAACAAACGAAGAATCGAACAGGCGCAGCGTCGCGTTGAGAAGGGTAAAGCTGCGGGAGCTGTTTCACCGAGGGAAAAAATGAGACCACAAGGACAGAACAGCCGAGAATCGACTACCAGAAGCGAGCATACCCTGCCTCCTGTCTGTATTGTGTGCAGAAAGACTAAATCTAAAAAATGCAAATCGACAGGGACTTGAGCTCCAGAAAAACTCGTACAAGTAAGTTGAACGTTATACTTTCGTTACATTTTAGTAAAAACTAGTTGATTGATTGCCTGATTGATCATTTGAGGTCTATTTACACCATAATCATGTGAGGAAAATAGTGTTGCTTGTTGCACGAAACCAAGTTAAAGGGGCAGTCTAGGGAAAATAAATAAAGTCCAAAGAAAGTCAGTAGGTAGGAGGTATATGATCAAAACAAATGAACATGATCTTAGGCTCAAACAATCCCCAGAATACAGATTTAACGTAGAAAAATGAACAAAGTGGTAAATACGCATAAGTTTTAGTGCGATAATGAGTGCGCAAATATTTTATTTTATTTTTTAAACCAGATTTTCGGCGATAATCTTAGAATGGCGTCTTACCAAAGTGGATGCTAGTAACGATCTTTTTGGAAACAAAATTAACCATGATCTTAACATTAGTTTAACCTGAAATTTGGCAAACAAATAGAGAAATGGATAATCTATTCAGAACACTATATTTTATTAGCAGCTGCCACCGCAATTCTCTGCAATGCACACAACTGTGTGCATGTGTTGGGTGTGTGAACAAACAGTCGGCGTTGGTGGAGGAAGACATGGACCACACAAGTGATACTGACAGTAGTGGTTCTGACACTGATATGTATTTTGAAGGAGACATTGATTCCATTGATTTAGTCTGGGAATGATTTCAACAGCATTGTTTTTGTGTGGAGATTGTGCAACCAAGAGATGTGCAGAAGGAATAGGTGGTGGTCTGTGCACATTGCTACGTATGTTGACTATCATCAAGGGAGGCAACTCGAATGATTTGAGTCAAACAAGTTTTTTATTCTTAATTAATTGCTTACTAAACCTAAAATCACTAACATACTCCAATACATGAATTATTGTAATATTTGAACATGCCTACTTACTTTAGTCGGGGAAAATAACAAGTTAAAACACAATTTTTTTCCATTTTACCTGTTTGCGTGAAAAACGAATTTCAAATACAGAAAAATCTCATTATTTAGATTCTACCCAAAGTTAGAGTATCTCAAAATGTCATGTACTAGGTGTCTTCTTTCAAAATATGTCAAAACGTTTTGGTATAAACTTGTAGCCGACACTTCCTTTTTCTAGGGCTGATAGAGCTGCTTGGCCTCAGGACTATACGAGAGCTGTGGCTTGCAAAGAAAGTCGTCGTTGGCGAGCTTTCGGAGAACTCTCCTTCATCTGGCCGTAGTGTAGAGAGACCAGCGGGTGGAGTTCATTTATGACCGGCAGGCGGTGAGAGACTGCCCCCACCATGATGCCCTCAGAAGAGACACATGGCCAGACCCAACACCAGTGAGGAGCAAACTCTATGGCAACCTGGAGGAGCTGCGGAGAACAGCTGCATTTGTGCGGGCGACTGGCGCAATCATCTAGCGATCGACAAGAAGAAGAAGAGGCAAAAAGCATGGGAGGCACGTGCGAGGTCAAGCTTCCTCATCTGTAGTGTGCCATGAATCCCAGGTCGCGGTTGAGCCCTGTGTGATGGGTGTCTGGAGTGTTTATTTCAAATGAAACGCGAAATGGGAACACTGCAGATGTGTGGAATGTTCATTCCCAACGAAAGGCGAGATGTGAACACCGCAGAAGTTTGAAGTGCTCGTTCCAAATGAAATACGAAATGTGAACATTTTTTCTAACAAATGTATTTCTATTAGCGTCTCACTAGGTCTTTCAGCGACTGATGTTGGACGCGTGAATGTTGGCTGAGAACTTCTGTCGTCCTTGCATATGCATGAAGCAGTCTTTTCCCTGACATCCTGGAGTCACTGCTCAGGACGTCGCCATTTGCATCTGCTTCCAGAAAAGCTGCAAAAAGATATATGCAGAGATTTTGTTGCCATCTTCCACAGACGCCTGTAGCAACTGTTTTTTCGGACCAAGCATGGAAGAACAGAAAATGACAAGATAATTAATTGGCTTCAGAAGAAATTTTGAGATTCTAAATTGTCCTATCAACTTTTTGCTCTGATTCCTCAGCTGTCAAACCTTTGAAATTGTGTCCACGTGTCCTGTGTCTGCACTTTATGCGTATTTACATGTATATGTGTCCATTCTGACCATCCTTCTTGCGTATACGTAATTGTATTAACGTTTTATTTGTGAATTCATGCTCCTTTCTGCAGAAAGGAGGATACATTGAACGTGCATTTATTGCTTTGCCTGGCCCATACAAATGTTGGCACGAACGGCTCAAGCATTTGTTACCTTTACGGCCAATATCGGTTTCCATCGGTGTACCTCCAGGACGGGGCTAGTGCAGTATTTCATTGCGTTCCATTGTAAGAGCCAGCCAAGTAATTTCCTGAAGGAAAAAATGAAGCAGCCAGAGGAACCCTAGATTTTTCTGTGAATAGGATAGGAACGTCAGCAAGCGGGCGCAACATGACCTGACAACAACAGCGTGGCAGATGGGGGCATCCGGAGCAAGCTGTCGCCCCAGTAGATAGCTGCTCATCCGAGGTACGCCACTCGCCTGCCCCTCGTTTCCTGGGAAGGCTGGGGTCACTTCAGGCATACCTTAGGAACAAGGCAGACAGGCACGAGGAGGCGCTGCAGCGAAGGTCCGCCCTCTGCGCGGAAGCATCGTAAACACAGGTGTGGCTGCTTCACTTCCACCCACGAACAAGCTGCCTGGCCTGCACGGACATGCACAACGCACAGCGCCCTGTATGCACAGCCAGTAGGCTTTCCACGAAAACAGACGACTTCTGGCGAAATCAGTCCAAGGATAATTCGACTGACCATTAACCATGGAGATCTTTTTCATAACTTTGAACCTCATCACCCCCTCCCACCACAACCATCCCCCCCCCGAAAAACCCAACAAAAACAACAACACTATTCATGGTTTACAGCATACTCTTTTGTCCATTGCTGTGTGCGACTGTCTCCATTGTTAAGCATGCGTGTTGAAAGAGACAATGAAGAGATAGAAAATACGCCAAAATATCGTGACTCGTCTACCGTTGAAAAGAAGGCTCACAATGGCATCCATGTCAAACGGCAAAGTCATCGCAGCTCGCCTCTCGCCCCGCCCCCTGGTGACGTCAGCAAGAGCCATCTCCAAGCAGGGTTTTCTGGCTTTTTTCTCATAGAGAGGCGCTCACTGCACAGCCCGGAATCCTGCTGCGACACCCAGTCCTCAGATGAGAACGCTAGGTCCGGGTGGCTTGTATATTCTTGTACAGTGAGATTCTTCAGGAACATGCACCCCACAGGTCAACCGAAAATACCTGCCACCCCTCTACCCCCACTCCACCTCCCTCTACCCCCACCCCACACGTCACGTACAACATGGGCTGCTTGGGGCTGTGTGCACATCCGTGGTGACGGCACCCCTTGTCTGAGATTAATCGTCGTCGACGTTGCTCGAGTGAAGAGTGTAGAGCTGACAGCAATGCAGTAAAGAGGTTGCCCCACTGGCACACTCAGTGAAAACGATCTGTTCTGACATCCTTACAGGCACCAAGATGTTCCTTTTTTTGTCAACGTCTCACCTTCCAGACATTGCATGTCGTATCAGTCGCCACGAATGCACCAGCCTCCTGTCGTATGTCCCTATACAATTCTGCTCTGATGCGTCGTTCTTGATGAAAACTACCGCCTCCTTTCCCGCGCCTCCGTAGAGTCCTAAGCAGGACGACAGATACCGGGGCAGCCCGAGGCAGCGGTACCAAGACCAAGTCAAGGAAGTTTCAAGCACTGCACGAGCCCTCCTGACAACCAGAGCCCTCTAGCGAACGAAGATTCGGGGTGTGCCAGACAGCAGCACGTGCGGAGCTTGGGGAGGCCGCAAGGCAGCGATTGGACAGTGCTAGAGACGCTGGAGGATCTCGGCGTCTCGGTCCAGGGGGCACCGTGGCACCCAGGTCTGGTCTTCAGGGACCGCTACCTTCACTTGCATGGATCTCTTTCGTTACATCGGTATCTTCATACATGAGTCTCTTCAGTTGCATCGGTCTCTGCAGGTGCAACCTGGGCTGGGGGTGGGGTGAGGATGAGCACTGATACACAGATTACAGACTCTCTTGCCGTTGAAACTTTTCCGTGGGAAACGTACCACCAATGTTGGGAAAAGTACTCAGTGGCGTCAAATGCGTGCAGAAAAAGCATTATCATAGATGACATCTGCAAAATTTCCAAACATATTTGATGCGCATCAGTTTCATGACACGACTGGTACGTCACCCTGCTTGCTTTTACTGATTGCGTCTGGAGCCAAAACAGACTGCAGTGCTGGGCCCGGAGTCTGGCCTAGAGAGCTCTTCAGGTCAGGGGTCGTCAAGGTCTTTTCACTCGACAACATCAGAGTCTTGGGAGATGGGGTAGAGAGCACAAAGAACTGAGCAGATAAAATTTGACCCCAGGGTATATACATTCTGGCACACGCACTGTATGTCCACGGTCTAATGTAGACTTTTAACTAATGTTCTCATCCCTCGAGAGAAACTGCTTCCGCTTTGTCAGCGCCGGGTAGTGCGCACCTAATCCCCCCTTGCAGGCTACTGAAAGCCTTCCGTTTGTCAGCACGCTCATCACGTGGTGAACTCGTAGTCTCCGATACAAACTACAAAGTTAGTTTTTCACTATTCCAAGGTGCATAGGAACGAATTTACTCACACGATTCTTACAACATTCGGTAGAATGTTTTAATCTAAAGAGTGAAAGCCATGGATTTGTGGTAACAAGAACGTTTCCCTGAATAAATGTGCGCAGTTTTCTGAGCCGTTCAAGAAGAATGGGGCACAGGTACCTTCCCACCAGTCTCTGAAGACCCAAGATCCCTCCATTCAGTCACGTGACGTGGAGGCATCAGCTGCCTTGAGGCGCCAGTTCTTTGTGCCCTTCAGAGAGTTTTGTATCCCGGTGTTTGAAACAAGTCCAGTCTACAAAGGGCCTTTTCTCTGTTCCTTCCGACAGGCGTTTTCCGCCCACGTGTTGTTCAGTGTTCAGTGTTCAGTGTTCAGTGTTCAGTGCGTGACCGCCAACCTTGCTGTAGTGCCGTCACCAGTGTCAGTAATGACCTCTCTATAAACACTGATCTTGCATCGTCATGCTGTGATCGAGTTTGTCCACAAAGACTGTAGTTAGGAAGTGAGATGTTTAAACAGACCAGAGGCAGCAGCTCCTGCGACTGACTCAGAGCGCGTCATCACTCTTTCTGGAAACGACACTCCGCCCACAGTATTTCCCTTCCACATCACCGCAGACACCTTTATCAAGCACGTTATTCGAAGGGAGAAGATACAACACTAAGCTTCCACGAAACTTCCAGCGTCCTGTATACCAGCCAGGGTTGCCTCAGCCCGGCGTATTCGTCCTACCATGTCTCGGTCACGTGTCTGTATTCTGGAACACATCTCAAGGGCTGTTGGGAGAGAGAGAGAGAGAGAGAGAGAGAGAGAGAGAGAGAGAGAGAGAGAGAGAAGGGCAGGCAGGCAGGCAGGCAGGCTGGCAGACAGACAGACACAGACAGAAAAGACCATTCTCTCCCCCTCTCTCTCTGTCTCTCTCTCAGTTTCCCTTTGTCTGTCTCTCTGCCTGCCTGTCTGTCTCTGTCTGTCTGTCTGTCTGTCTGTCTGTCTGTCTGTCTGTCTGTCTGTCTGTCTGTCTGTCTGTCTGTCTGTCTGTCTGTCTGCCTGCCTGCCTGCCTGCCTGCCAGCCTGCCTGCCTGTCTGTCTGTCTGTCTGTCTGTCTGTCTGTCTGTCTGTCTGTTTGTCTGTCAGTCTGTCTGTGTATGTCTGACAGACAGGCAGGCAGGCAGGCTGGCAGGCAGGCAGGCAGACAGACAGACAGACAGACAGACAGACAGACAGACAGACAGACAGACAGACAGACAGACAGACAGACAGACAGACAGACAGAGACAGACAGACAGACAGAGAGACAGACAAAGGGAAACTGAGAGAGAGACAGAGAGAGAGGGGGAGAGAATGGTAGAGAGAGAGAGAGAGACAGAGACAGAGAGAGAGAGAGAGAGAGAGAGAGAGAGAGAGAGAGACAGAGACAGAGACAGAGAGAGAGAGAGAGAGAGAGAGACCCAGACATTCAGAGAAGAGAGATACGCATGACAGACACAGACACATAGACAAGGAGGCAAGCAGCTGGGCGAACAGCCAAATAGACGACATTCACAGCAACATGCGCACAAGCACAAAGACAATAGAAAAACGATTATACAAAATTAAAATTAAATACACACGCGCGCACCAACGCACGCACACGCTGCCATTGCTCAGTGAACTTCACACAAGCTTTTCTCAAACATAATGTCACCCCCACCCCCCAGAACCACCTCCCTCATCCCCTTCCCACCCAATAAATAAACCATCTAAGTCTTAGGCGCAAACGTAAGCACGGGTGCAGTTCGTTACGGAAGACAGAAGCGTGTGTTCGGTACAAGTGGTACACCTGAGGTGGGGTTTTCCAGAGGCGATCCTAACGCACCTTCCGCAGTCCTCTCGCGGGACCACAGGCGTGTTTCCTTTCAAAAATAGTTTGTCAAATGTTCAGAGATGATCGCTCGTGGCGAGCGACTGCGTGGACAGATTCAATCAGGAGGAAAGCTTTGGGATTTGCGAGGGCTTGCTGTAGAGTAAGCACTCATCTCTGAACATTAGTTTAACCTTTCGAAAGGAAAAGCGCCTCTGGTCGCGCGAAAGGATTGCGTAAGATGAGTTAGGACTGCCTCTGAGAAATCCACCACCGCACCTTGCTGTTCTCAGGCCTCGGGGCAGTGCTCCTGTGGAAGCACAGGTTGACGACAGTCTCGCGTCATTTTCTCGTCACACCTTCGCAAGTCGGGCACATCTGATCCCAAGGGTCTTCACTATTGCCTTCGCTTGAGCCCTGCCTTGTCCATGCCGAGCAGGCAGACTGGGTGTTACGCAGGCAGAAATACTCTCGTACATTCAAAACTTAAGTAACTTGGTTTCTGCAAATGTCGGGTAAGTTCATGCCTTGTAAATTTCAAATAACTCGTACAAGAAAATACAGGGATTTTCGATGCCGTTGATCTTAGGACTTAAGTTGAAGGAGGCATCATATTGTAAGGACCGCAACATTTTCAACCCTCAATCTTCTCGTTAAAAAAGTATTTTTTTAAACCAGCGAGTTCACGCAGTATGCTGGAGAGAAAAAGCTGCTGCAAAACTGACATCGGGCCATTACATTTCGAGGCAGGAGGTGGAGAAGACATCTACATGTCGTCACATAAGGACTGTTTGGACGTGCCAAGACGTCACACCCACACTGCCCTGCAGTCAAAGGTCTCCCATTGCGTGGATCGATTTGAATGAATCAGTCATGAATACGTTCGAACCGTGTAGACATCCTATTCCAGACGTGCCCTCCAGCGTTCCGTGCTGTCCATCAACATTCATAGCAACAGACGCCATTCGCCAATGTGTCACGTGTTTGACCTCCACACCCAAGGTCACGTCGCCAGCGAGTACACTTCGTGCCTCTACATCTCTGTGTCGATGGTCGTGTGTGAGAAAACTTGCATGTTTTGCAATATGAGTGAGGAGGCAAACTCCGTTGACGAATTGCTGGTGCTAGGAAGCTCCCCTCATGTTGGCCTTCACCTTACCTTTCATTTGTCAAATGCTGACAGGTACTGGGAGTTCATCCTCGTCTCTTCTAGTGGGCATTGTGTGCTTTGAGCAGTGGATTCTTTTCTTCGTCTCAGGCGTGTACACCTCCTTGTGAGATGGCGTTGCTGTAGGCAAATATTGGAGGAGGAGGGCCGGTGCTACAAGCAAACAGTGCAGGAGAATTGGTTCAGATTTAAGGTCAGAGAGGGAGGGGCTGGGAAGAGGAGAGAAAGCGAACGAGAAAGAGAGAAGGATAGACAGATACGCACACAAACGCGGACACTGACACAGGCACACATACACACACACAAATACGCAGGGACACACACACACACACACACACATCCACACACACATATACACACATACGCACACACATGTACACGCACACATACACACATACATGCACACAAGCACATACACGCGCATAGAAATTCATACAAACAAAAACACACATACACGGGGGCGCGCGGGCGAAAACACACACACACATACAACCATGCAGGAAGACAAATTCACACACGAACACACGTACACATGCACACATATCCCTCAAACAAACATGCACATGCACATGAATGCACGCGCGCATTTTAGCGTGTACGCGCACTTGCGCATGCACGAGAGAGAGAGAGTGAGAGAGAGAGAGAGAGAGAGAGAGAGAGAGAGAGAGAGAGAGAGAGAGAACGAACGAACGAACGAAAAGTTTATTTGATCAGGCCACCGGCCCATTTCAAAGGAGTTTACAGTATCTCGTAGCACAATTATATTACAGGTTCAAGTCAATTACAGTCCCGAGACAGTGTTACCAGTAACCAGCTAATCAATGTAGAAACTGTCTGATTCGACAGAGTCTAGTGCCTCGGATCTTCTCTTGAAAGCCTTCAGCAAGAAAACACTTACTGGTCTGACCACAGATGGACTCTCTGCTGAAAACAGGGTGACAAGATCATTCCGAGGGCTTCCTTCAAGATATACCATGATTATTGATATATTGCTGACGAATATCAGACAAAGCAGGACATTCCAAAACAAAGTGAATTTCATCCTCATCTTTCTCTCTACATAATGGACAGAGGGTTTGTGATGGCCCAGAACTGTATCTGAATCTATGAGTAAACAAATCGCTAATACCCATACGAAAGCGCGCGTATACATTCTTGAATGCCTTCTTGTCAATGGCATGCAGATAACATTCTGGCTCGAGTACCTTTTTTATCTCCCTGTACAATACAAATCTACTACTTTCTTCTAGTTTTGTTCGCCATTCCCGATGAAACTTATTCACTAACTTTTCTTTTAGCATATTCAGAAATGAGCGCTCGTTTGCAACAGTTTGTCGATCCCATACGTGTCCAAAATCATGTTCGAATAAAATTTTCTTGATACCAGAAGACCATGGTGAAACATGTCCACTACGTTGCATCATCTCATATACTCGACGAGGAAGTCTGTATTCCTCCATACTCATGATTTTCAACCAGTATTTTACACACCTAATTGTGGTATTCACATATAAAGGATAACGACCCGTCTCACCATATGCCATCATATTTGGGGTGCGAGATGAAACATTCAAGAAATATTTCAAGGCTAACAAGTGGACACTTTCTATTTTGCTACAATCATCAATACCCCACACTTCAGCTCCATACAGCAAAATTGGTTGGATCTGAGCATCGAACAATTTGAAATATACATCGGGAGTAATGTGCGGGACTTTCTTTAGTGATCTATGTAGTAGAGCAAGTCCTGCCTTTGCTCTGTTTGCAAGATCGACTTGGGTACTACTGGATGCTAGTTTGGTTGTTATTATATTTCCCAAGTACTTGTACTCGTTTACAATCTCCAGCTGTTCATCACCCAAGTACCACTTTTCATGGGTTGCCACATGACCCCCTAGTCGATTTATCATCACTTTCGACTTCTGGGTATTCACCACTAGTCCTAGTCTATCTGCAGCCTTTTTAAGGACGTTTAACTGGTTCTGCAGGCCGATCACAGTGTCAGACAAAAGAACTATATCATCCGCAAACAAAAGAATACATATGTCTGGCGTGTTTGGTATGAGCTGGATTCCGTGTTTAGCGTTGTCAATGACCTCGTCAGCAAGAGAGTTAATGAAGTATGAGAACAAAAGTGGACTTAATTTACATCCCTGCTTCAACCCCACAAAACTGTCGAAAAACTGAGACTGACCTTGACCCCGACTTCCTCTTACGCAATACTGCACGAATTTGTACATTTCCTTCATAGCATGCAGTAATTTCCCCCTAATTCCATTCCGTTCCAGTATTGACCACAAAACCTGCATATTGACCGTGTCAAATGCCTTTTTAAAATCGATAAACCCCAAGTACAATTTCTTACGTGCAACTAGACGCTTCTTAATGATGTTACACAAAACAAACATGCTGTCCACAGTGGAATATCCCTTCCTAAAGCCCGCCTGTTCTTCTCGCAACAGTCCATGTTCATCTGCCCAGTTTTGTAATCTGCCATTCAATATATGAGCAAACACCTTACCAAAAACACTGGTCAATGCAATGCCACGATAATTGTCAGGTGACTTTGTCACCACATTTGAATAATGGTACAATAAATGATTTGGACCAGGATATGGGGAAGGCCCCTTTATCAAAAATTTCATTAAAGAGTCGTAACAAGTGAGTCAAGCAGGAATTTTTTGTGGACTTCAGCATGTCACCGATAATTTCGTCTGGGCCGCACGCTTTACCAGTTTTTAATTGAGCCAACGCATTAGTGATTTCACTGGTAGTAATATGAGCATTAACCATGCAATAATCATCAAGCACAGGAATTGGATATTGATGTACAAAGTCGGTTCTGGAAGCACACTGAACTGCAAATAAATTAGCAAAATGTGTGTGCCATGCTTCCATCGATATGTTATTCTCCACGTATGTCTTACATGATATTCGTCTACATGCTTTCCAAAAATTGACACTATCATTGATATTATTGTTTAAAAAGGAACTCAAGAAATCTGCAAATACTTGCTTCTTTGTCCTAACTAAAAGTTTGTACTCCTGCCTGCTTTTCAAATACCGAAATCTATCTTCAGTCTGTCGAGAATGTAAGTATCTCCGCAACAATTTTCTTCTCTTTTTCCTAGCTATATGGCACTCTTTGTCAAACCACCGCAATTCCGAGTTACAATTTCTCCTTTGTCTGTTTACAGTTTTCCGCATAAAATCTGCCGCCTGTACATAGCATGAGGTCAAAGTATCTGTCGCAACATCCACATTAATTGATGGACCCAACATGTACTCATCAACTTTGTCATCTCTCATAATCCTATCATAATTTTCCACATATTCATCTACAAAAACTTCATCCCAGGCAATCCAACTGTATGACAATGCAGGATTTTCATTACAGGGGCTGGATATACAGGCGCACAAACACAATTCTAAGCACATATGGG
>JAWQFJ010034909.1:95000-122500 GCA_034096865.1 Theodoxus fluviatilis | reverse complement strand
TGTCCCAATAATTATACAGCTTTTTCTGTGCAAACCGTAGACAGCGTGTGTGTGTTTAGCTGTACGGGCCCTAACCACGTATAAAGCCCTAACTGGATTTGGTATGCACATCGCGCTAAACGGAGACGTATATAGCTAAACACACACACGCTGTCTACAGTTCGAACAGAAAAAGCTGTATATTGGGACACTAGAAACCCATCCAAAGAAAATGTAAGCCATGAACAGCATTAATTTATTAAATCTGTATGTTGATTGCATCAATAGGTCGTTAAAGCGCTTATCTTTTACAAATGAAAATGCAGGTCATCTACACGCCGATCTTCCAAGTTCGCGCACGTCTATTTATAGCTGACGCGCGGAATACATTGTTGTTATATCGCAACGAAATCCATTGACAGGTGCTTTAGCGTGAAGGTGCATTGACCCGCATTTCCAATTTTGCAATGCAATGTATTCATACACATAATAAACCAATTCGATTTTCTTTCTCAGATTATTCAGACTTTCTCCGATTATTTCGACCGTAAGATAGCAGTGATTTGACATTCGGCGTCACCGTGTCATGTGACGGTGATAGTTTCGTCTGCAACTCGCACTTACTAGGTATGTTACAAAACGCGGAATCCACTCCCGTTTTGGATGTCGTAAAATTGAAACCCGGTTTTTCGCACATCGCGGAGGGTAGGTCACCAAATGCACGTTTTCTGATGAAATCGGAAGTTAATTAAATAGGGCACCTATTGTATGACGTAGAGCACATATTTCTGTGCAAGAAAGGAGAAAATGGCGGTAAGTCTAAAAAAGTATATACGGAGAAGCATCAAGCGCAAAACTCATAAAACAGAAGTATGTGATCAAACCAATTTTGTGTGCTGATCCAACTCTAAAAACTATCCTTATTAATAGATACGTCATTTTTATTATGTTTCCCAAAGTTTCAAGTAAGTGCTCCGTGTCGAAATGTCCTTTTCACTGAACATAAACAGCGTACACCTCCACGATCACAATCCAAGATGGCGGATGGTAACTCACATTCTGACTCAGTCAGTATCACTATCAGTAGGTGTTTCACATTGAAAATAAGGTTTTGTGTTGTTTGATTTTTCGGGGAGAAAAGATGTTATTGGGACATTACTTTCAACCATGGCCTTTCATTGCCTCACGCTTTTCACGACTACAAGTACAACATCCGAATTTTCCTTCTTTGGCTCTGCAACATATTTTATTCACATAAAAATTCGTAACTCGAGTTAAAGTTAACCAATCTGAAATTTATATATACCAGTGGAAAGCTATTTTTTTGCTCTTTCTGGTGATATAAAGCAATATCTTAAAATTTGATATTTTTTTCAAATTTCCTGAATTTTTGTTTTTTTCCAGTCACCGGAGTGCCCCTTTAAAAATCACAAGGTAAAACAAATCTTATTTTTCAAAGTAAGATAACCTATATAATTGTCTAGTAGAGACATTGACCTTTCTTTTCATACCAAATTGAACAATATTGATTGAAAAATGTGGGAATTACAGTTAATTTTAGTAAAAAAGGGTGTAAACTGGTTTAAATTTTCCTTCTTTGTCTCATTAACCAATTTTATTGGTGTAAAAATTCATAACTCGAGTCAAACTTAACCAAACTCAAAGCTGTATATACCATTGGAAAGCTGATTTTTTACCCCTTCCAATGATAACAAGCAATATATTGCATTCTAAAAAAAAATTTTTGTAACATACCTACACTTACGTTATGGTTGAAGTAGATTGATGTTTACTTCGTCCGCTGAATGCTGTCAAGACTAATGCTCGAATGAATGAAGTATGATTTCCTAATTTTTCAGGATTAATACAAATGTATATCAAATACATCAGTTCAATTTAATCGAGTCAATTAATCGAGTACATGTCCACTAGGTCAAAAATGTGCTGAGTGGAACGCAAGTCAGAAAAGTTACACTTGCAGTCTAAACAACAAAATGAATACAGTGTTTGTATTGAAAAATCAGGTCAATCTTTTCGTCGTTTGGTTCCACGACAAGAGTATGAAATCTTGTTTCCAGCGAGATTAGGAGCTTCTGCAAACATGGCTGACAACGGTCAGAATGGTTATAGTTGCTTGATTTTTTCCTTTTCAAAACTTGTTATACCTTCAGATTGTAACCACCATAAGATTTTCTGCAACTTTTCAAAGCAAATCTAGCCTAAAAACCTACCAGTTATGCATCGTGTTATCAGGATTGACTCGTTGCTTGTAGAACGACGGTACTCGGTAGCAGTACCACACATGCACATGTCTGGTGTGAACATCTATAAAGTATAATACACTTCCTCCTCTGTGTGACTGTGTGAGTGTTAATTCAGCGTCTATGACATGCCAAAGGAAAACAAAACATGTCATAATAGGAGCTTTCCTGAACCTATCCATCATGTTTTAAATATATGGTCGATTGTTCCTGGGCCAATACCTTAGAAATGGATTTACATGCTTTACAAACACTCCATCATAGCAATTCTCTAATGGCTCAGCTGGTAGAGCGTTCGTCTCTTGGTCATGCATGACCAGGTTTGATTCTGCGCTGAAACTTTTTTTTCTTCTCTTTTTTCGAGAGGTTGTGGGTTCGAACCCGACCTGGGTTTTTGTGTTTTTATGTGTGTGTGTGTGTTTTCCCCCTCTTTTCTGGAGAGATTGCGGGGTCGAACCCGATCTTTTTTTACATTTTTTTAAAAATATGCCAAAACCTGGAGGTTCAGCGCCAGCGGTTTTTATTTTATTTGTTTATTTTGCAAAAAAACTGATCTACTCCACCGAAAGAGGAGTGAAAATTTCGTCGAGAAATCAATTCTTTGTCCGTGCATGGGCGATGAACAGATCGGCCACGTATTGTATATTCATTGAGTATATTCTCCCTATTCTAGTCCACTGGAGACTTCGCCTACCGGCGAAACAGTCTCTAGCACAGTTCATATCACGTAGTGGAAGGATTCCGTCCGAAATAATTAAATAGTGATCACACGAGAGGCTTGTGAGATAGCCCTCTGCTCCCTGACATACGCCGTTAATGCAGTTTTGATACTATTTCGCACAGAACTAATAAAATACGCTTGTTGAGGCAATAAACAAGCTTTTATTCGATAAAATAAAATGTGTGTGTTGAAATGGAAACAAATGTTGAATCTAAATGATTTCTGTAAAAAGTGGAAAAAAATAGTATTCGGAGCGAACTATTTTTGGCGCAATGATGCAATGCGAAGGGTCAAGTCTATTACGCATTCATTGCGAACTGCGCCAGGATCACTACTGACTCGGGTTCACAGAATGTATTCTCCCAACCCATCTTTTCATATTTGTATCCACCCGTAGCCGTTCAGATGGTCAACCGATACACCCAGTTCATAATAGCCATAACGATGACAACACCACGTTGTATTTTAAGATTTATTAAATTTTACAGCCCTTTTTTCTGAAATCGTCATAATTTTGAGTTGCGAACCAGTTTTCAGCAGCTCCTAACTGTGTCACTGTTCCTCCTATTTTTCTTTTTTTTTGCATCGTTTGAGGATAAATGTCTCCATTTTACGACCATACTTTTAGTTCAGAATTTTCTCAAGGTGGTATTCGTCTCATTTTGTGGAAGAGAGTCACAATGAGTTGCACCTTGCATTTGGTCCTGGCGTACTCATTTTCACAAGGCAATTGTCACAAGAACGTTTCATTGTCCCTCTTTTTGTCTTCCCCATTGTCAACATGCTGGGATGTGTCCAAGTTTATGTGCATGCGTGTGTCACAGCTCCTTCGTAAATTTGAGAGACATAGGGGCCTTTCCTAGCTTGCACCAGGAAAGTCGAAAACCCTAATCGGATTCTCAGTTCCGAAATGCTTTAGTCGTACATGTGTCCGTTCACAGCAATACTGTGAGTTTACAGCAATACCGTGAGTTTACAGCAATACCGTGAGTTCACAGCAATATCGTGAGTTTACAGCAATACCGTGAGTTTACAGCAATACCGTGAGTTTACAGCAATACTGTGAGTTTACAGCAATACCGTGAGTTTACAGCAATACCGTGAGTTTACAGCGAGACCATAATTGTACAACAATTGCACGAGTTCACAGCAATACCACGAGTTCACAGCAATACCACGAGTTCACAGCAATACCCACGAGTTCACAGCAATACCATGAGATCACAGCAATACCCACGAGTTCACAGCAATACCATGAGTTCACAGCAATACCACGAGTTCACAGCAATACCACGAGTTCACAGCAATACCATGAGATCACAGCAATATACACGAGTTCACAGCAATACCATGAGTTCACAGCAACACCACGAGTTCACAGCAATACCACGAGTTCACAGCAATACCACGAGTCCACAGCAATACCACGAGTTCACAGCAATACCACGAGTCCACAGCAATACCACGAGTTCACAGCAATACCACGAGTTCACAGCAATACCACGAGTTCACAGCAATACCATGAGTTCACAGCAATACCACGAGTTCACAGTAATACCACGAGTTCACAGCAATACCATGAGTTCACAACAACACCACGAGTTCACAGCAATACCATGAGTTCACAGCAACACCACGAGTTCACAGCAATACCACGAGTTCACAGCAATACCACGAGTTCACAGCAATACCATGAGTTCACAGCAACACCACGAGTTCACAGCAATACCACGAGTTCACAGCAATACCACGAGTTCACAGCAATACCACGAGTTCACAGCAATACCACGAGTTTACAGCAACACCACGAGTTCACAGCAATACCACGAGTTCACAGCAATACCGTGAGTTCACAGCAACACCATAATTGTACAGCAATACCACAGGCGTGTTCAGGAGGGCGAGTGATCGCGGTCTCTCGCGTGCACTCGCCAAGCCTTCCCTTCTGAACAGAGGCGCGTTCAGGAGGCGCAGAGTACTCGGTGAGTTCCCGCGAGGTCTCGGTGAGCTGAATCTGCGCCTCCTGAACGGCAACGGAACAAGTGTGATCGCGCCAAGATGGCGTCCAATGCTGACTTCGACTACCCACCGTCGTAAAAGCGTAATCTTCGAGGTGGCAATGCTCGAATTGGCTTCTGAATCGGTTGCACTGTTCGCCTCGTTACAGTGACACTCAGTTCAAATGTCATTTTCGGATGAACCGCACATCTGTTCAGGTAAACAAGCTTCTTCATCATAACTTCTGCTTGTTCTTCGTTGTCGCACTCGTGATGAAAGCAGTAACATAAAAATTATCGTCTGCACAGGCGTGCAACCCCATTGATCTATAAATTTATATATGTATATTCCTGTTGCTCGTGACCCTCGTCTGTCTACAATGATCAAAGACGCTACATGGAAGGAGGGGACCGGTTGAAGTGTGTCGACTACGAAGAGAACTGTCAAACACTGGACAAGGGACGTAATCATGATTGGACGCTGCTTTGTTACTTCCCTTTACGGTGGCGCTAGCCGGCTGATGGACAGTTTTCGTAATAAATTGACTCTGGTGAGAACCCAAACGAACAGAGCGATGATTCTTACCTGTCGTTACTCTTTCGTACACATCATCCGGCACCAGGATGGTGTAACTTCGGCCCAGGTTGGGGTCGGCAAGATTTACTCTCACGAGCACGCACGGCATTGTATCAGTGGAAGCCATTTTGGATTTCAAGGCGGGCAAGCTCAAAAATGGGATCGCGGTCACATCGCGAGGGCTCGGCGAGCTGAGCCGTTCAGGAGGGAAGGCTTGGCGGGACCCCGCGGGACCCCGCGATAACTCGCCCTCCTGAACGCGCCTCAGGTCAGCTCGACGAGAGCTCGCGAACTGACCGCGATCCCATTTTTGAGCAGGCGCGCCTTGAAATCCAAAATGGCTTCCTCGGATACAATGCCGTGCGTGTTCGTCCGACTAAACCTTGCCGACCACAACCTGGGCCGAAGTTACACTATCCTGGTGCCGGATGATGTGAACGAAAGAGTAACAACAGGTAAGAATCATCGCTCTGTTCGTTTGGGTTCTCACCAGAGTCAATTTATTACGAAAACTGTCCATCAGCCGGCTAGCGCCACCGTAAAGGGAAGTAACAAAGCAGCGTCCAATCATGATTACGTCCCTTGTCCAGTGTTTGACAGTTGTCTTCGTAGTCGAAACACTTCAACCGGTCCCCTCCTTTAATGTAGCGTCTTTGATCATTGTAGACAGACGAGGGTCACGAGCAACAGGAATATACATATATAAATTTATAGATCAATGGGGTTGCACGCCTGTGCAGACGATAATTTTTATGTTACTGCTTTCATCACGAGTGCGACAACGAAGAACAAGCAGAAGTTATGATGAAGAAGCTTGTTTACCTGAACAGATGTGCGGTTCATCCGAAAATGACATTTGAACTGAGTGTCACTGTAACGAGGCGAACGGTGCAACCGAATCAGAAGCCAATTCGAGCATTGCCTCCTCGAAGATTACGCTTTTACGACGGTGGGTAGTCGAAGTCAGCATTGGACGCCATCTTGGCGTGCGCACACTTGTTCAGTGTTGTTCAGGAGGGCGCAGTTTGAGCTCGCGTGAGCTCGGGCGAACTCGCTGAGTACTCTGCGCCTCCTGAACACGCCTCACGAGTTCACAGCAATACCATAAGTTCACAGCAATACCACGAGTTCGCAGCAATTCCATGAGTTCACAGCAATACCATGAGTTCATGGTAATACCGGTACCGTAATTGTACAGCAATACCAAGAGCTCCCAGCAACACCGTAACTGCACAGCAATACCACGAGCTCCCAGCAACACCGTAACTGCAAAGCAATACCACGAGCTCCCAGCAACACCGTAATTGTACAGCAATACCACGAGCTCCCAGCAACATCGCAATTGTACAGCAATACCACGAGTTCCCAGCAATACCGTAATTGTACAGCAATACCACGAGCTCCCAGCAACACCGTAATTGTACAGCAATACCACGAGCTCCCAGCAATACCGTAATTGTACAGCAATACCACGAGCTCCCAGCAACACCGTAACTGCACAGCAATACCACGAGCTCCCAGCAACACCGTAATTGTACAGCAATACCACGAGATCCCAGCAATACCGTAATTGTACAGCAATACCACGAGCTCCCAGCAACACCGTAATTGTACAGCAATACCACGAGCTCCCAGCAACACCGTAATTGTACAGCAATACCACGAGCTCCCAGCAACACCGTAATTGTACAGCAATACCACGAGCTCCCAGCAACACCGTAATTGTACAGCAATACCACGAGCTCCCAGCAACACCGTAATTGTACAGCAATACCACGAGTTCCCAGCAACACCGTAATTGTACAGCAATACCACGAGCTCCCAGCAACACCGTAACTGTACAGCAATACCACGAGCTCCCAGCAACACTGTAATTGCACAGCAATTTCATAACGCATCCATGACTGATGAGTTTTGGCTTGGCTCTGATGCTTCACTCTCGGACTCAATTCAGGAGGACTCACTGCAATGACTTGGAGGATCGGATCGCTGTTGTCGCAATTCCACCTGATCGTTAGCACTATCACTCACTCGCTTCCGCTCCCGCCCTTTATATAACTTCCGCAGTTTCGGTGCGAGAATTACCACAAGCACGCTACATTAAACAAAGTTGTCACGAAACGCCGCTGAAGGGTGACGTTTACAGACTATTCTTTACTGAGCAAACGTTCGGCGGTGAACCAGATTCAAAGGTACTTACAGACAAGAGGCTTGTTCAGGAGGCTCAGCGCTGCGAAGCGCTGCACAGCGCTGCACGTGTTTCACTCCTGAACAGCAATCTTGGGGCGTGATTCACTCACAGCGCTGTGCATCGCAGATCCGAGGTGATTCACACGATTTTCATAATGGCGTCTTCGATCCCGCACTGGCCGTCGATGCGTTAAAATAACCCTCAGAAACATCATTTTGGGACTGGAACGGGCTTTATTTGCCCCAAGCGCTCTGGATGCGCCAGTAATGGCAAGTAAGGATGACACAGTAGTGGACTTTATTCATGCAGAATACATTTAAACGTGCATAAACGATGTCTGTGGCAAAGGAAACACTTTCTTAGCGTCTAGCAACACAACACGGGGCGCAGAAGATTTACCTCCCCTTTAACAAGTGAAACGCTGCACTAAATATGTAGGTGTTCAGAAGAGGCAAAGAGCGCTCAATTGCCAACATGAAGCGCTCATGCAACGCTTTGTACTCCTGAACAAGCCTTAGATTCACGTCTTGATTGGGCAAACGCGCGTGCCGGGAAACTGCGTTCAAACGGTTTTCCCGTCAGGTGCGCAGGTTCCCACTGCATGAAATGGGAACATTCCCGTCATATTAACGAACCCGATCTCTTCGTGCCATGTTTTTCTCAGTTGAAATGCAATACTGTAAAGTTTAGAATTACAGACAAAAATGCAAATAAACTGTGAACGCAGTGCAGTATTAATTTACCAAAGCTCTCCGCAGAATGCATATTTGGTTCATATCAGTTGCTTCATTATTGAAAACATAAATAATGGATCATGCTCGGAGCGAGCACAGTTCATCACGGATGTTGTGGCTGTGTCAGTTTGACCTCGGTACATCAGTGACGTATGCATATCATTATAGTCAATTAAGACGCAAAACCTGGTTCGGGACAATCTATTGACTCGGATAAAATGTATTCCGGCGATCTGTTCCTGCGCAGTACATGGATCGCCCCGATCGCCGCTCAAGTAAGAACAGTCTTAAAGAATGCCACTTTGAACCATTACGTAACTGGGTCACCTGCCACATTGACTGAGTTACATAAGTTAGCCCCCTGCCGTGTCGCGAGAGCCTCCGAAAAATCTGGGAAAACCTCCAATGTTGGAGCATTTTTCTAACTCCTTACTCCACCTACGTGCTTTTTTCACATTCAGGGTGCCTGCCGTCCACTGCGCATGTCTGTCAACGCGTCAACCAGTCTGTCAATCTAGCTGCAAGCTTGTTTGACTCAGTGACCATTTGGGCGATCTGTACTTGTGCCTGTGTGTCTATCAGTTTCTGTACAACCCTGTGTGTCCGTGTGGCTAGCTTGTTTACTGTAGAATCGTCGCGTCCTAAATCAATAGCATGTGGTTAAAACATCTGGCGGCATGGCGTGGCAAAGGATTTGCGATACAAAAGTTTGTTGTTTTTTGCTTGTGAATCGGGGGTAAGAATAGACCCCCAAGTCTCCCAACGCGATTCGTAAAAGGCGAATTTCTAGGGGAGTTTGACTTACCGTTACTCTAACCAGTTCTAGTAATTTTCGCCTTACATATGGTACAACTATTGAAAGACCTTCGTGGTTCATTCATTTATTCAGTTTGTTTAGATGTCAGTGAAACTCCGTAAACAATCTCTCTCTCTCTCTCTCTCTCTCTCTCTCTCTCTCTCTCTCTCTCTCTCTCTCTCTCTCTCTCTCTCTCTCTCTCTCTCTGTGTCTGTATGTCTCTCTCTGTGTTTGTATTCTCTCTCTGTGTGTCTGTATGTCTCTCTCTCTCTCTCTGTCTGTATGTCTCTCGCTCTGTCTGTATCTCTCTCTCTCTTTCTCTCTCTCTCTCTCTCTCTCTCTCTCTCTCTCTCTCTCTCTCTCTCTCTCTCTCTCTCTCTCTCTCTGTCTCTGTCTCTCCGCATAGCCGAAAAGGCCTAGTTTATCTTCACAACGCTCGGTGTTACGCCATTGTCTGGTTCACACATCACTGTTCTTCCTAGTGCTGTGGACGTTACCATGGTGGTAAATGGTATCTGCCGTGTCCAGACATTCCTTTTTGACAAGCGTCATCATCAGAACGGAGAAGCGAGAGTTCCTTGTATAGTTACTGGCGTTTCATTTCAAACATGTAAGTCCAATATTTTTTGGAGTATGAAATTCACTGAAGCTTGGAGTTTGTGTAATATATCCGTTACCTTCTCGTTTATATGCTGTTGCATACCTAACTAGAATGACACTTGTCCCATGTCCCTTCTGTTCCCGAACCTTCCGTGCCATGATCGGCCTCGTTAGCCATCTGCGCACACACAGACAGAACCAGTCCCAGCAACCCCCCGGATGACTAGAGTGGTCCTCGTCGACTCGACGGACGAACAACACAGAATGACAATGTTGTTGTTTTCATTGATGGAATGGTGTGCCGAGTCTCAGTAGACAAAATGAGAAGCAGTGGGACTTACATTGGTAAGGGCGCTAGAGTAGCCTCCCTTATATCATCTGGCATGCCTCCACTTGAGCAAACAAGTCACTGCACGCAAGACATTCTCACTCAGTCCATATGATGTAATGTATATATGACAGACAGAAAAATTATGGACGAAAAGTGGTACAGAGCAGGAACTGTATCTATCAAACAGACTGTCAAAGAGGATGGAACTTTCAAAACGTTCGAACATTTACAAAAACCGTACCAAATTGGTGGTTACTTTTTTCGTGACGAATAAAATAATCGTTAATATTTTGAAACACATTCGAAGACATTACTGTAGCCAGAATCCACACACTAGGATAGATTGTGTCAGTATCCAACATATGGAAAACAAGATGAAAATTGGCACTACATTTTACTGCAGTCTACTGGTGAGGAAAAGATCTGTGCCAGCAGGGCATATTAAATGACAACTAAAACTTCAGACAGAACGATTGACACGGTCAAACTATTACAGATGAACCAAAGTTGCTGTTACGGATACTAAGACCAAAACTTTTCAGTTCAAAATCCTTCATCAAATTATACCAAAAAACGGCGTTCTTAAAAGAAATAAATGAAATGCACATTTTGTGGGACAGAAAAAGAAACGATTGAACACTTATTTGCTGAATACATATATACTCAAAAGGGCTTTATATAGATTTTGAAAATTGAAAAGCTGCGGCATCAGACACACTAATAAACTATCTGGCTCACTCCAAAACGCTGATGCAATAGTCATCTACTTATTCTTGCTATTAAAAAACACTATTGCAGATCGAAGGGCGTCAAACCAAACATTAGGGACCTGGATAAGTACATGCAGCAAATAAAAAAGACGGTAAAATGCATAGCTAAAATTCATCAAACAAAATAAATTTAAAGCAAAATGGACATTCTACCTTGGACAAACAAGGGTTTGAAAACAATGTGGAAAACTAGCGGGCAGAGTAACAGGACGAAGAACAAAAAGGGTCTTCCATGCCTCTCACAACTGTTTACATACTCTTTCTTTATCATTTCGGAATACCCATCATCTCCATTACCCATTTCACATTCCAACCCCCCTTTGAAATCATTCTTACACTAAGTTCCTTTCCTTTTGTGCAATTAAATGCATGTATATTGTTTGTATTGAATGGAATTAAAACATTCCAGGGTCATTAAAAGCAAACCCTTTTCTAGTGTGTGATTTGGTTTGTTGTTTTTGTTCATCCACCCCCAAACTCCATGCCCAACGCCAACCCCCTCTTTGCCTGATTGTATTCCCTTGCAGGCAATACAATCATTCATTAAAAAAAGCAAGCAAGATTGAAGAGGGAAAACCGCTCGCTTCAACCCAGTAGCGTGCGAAAAGAAGCAACCATATGATTTGCAATTACATTAATGGTATGTCTCTTTCTGAGGAAGCCTGCACCGGCGACAAAAATATCGGGGTTGTATCGACGTACACTCTTCTCAAGGATGCCACACAAAGAATAGCACGAGAGAAGGTACAGCAAGAATGACGTAGGTGGCTGAAAGCCCTTCAAACCCAGTCATGGGTTGCACTGAGTCAAAAGAGGGACTGAGGCTAAGTCTACTGAGCGCCAGTGCTGAGCGAGCTACTGCAAAGGCGGTGACAGCTCGTCCCCACACTTCCCAGTAGAGCTGGTAGTGTCTGGTCCCTGTGCCCTCTTTGGACCTGGGTTCAATCCCCTGAAAGGAGCTGTAGTTTCGACAGTTATACATACCGCTGCTTGCTGTAATAGGGCACCATGAGGGAGAGCTAAAGAATAATGATGTGAAATCTATTGTGTTTTCTGTTTTTGTCTGCCAGTCAGCCTGCCTGTCTGCCATCCAGCCTGCCTCTCTCTCTCTCTGTCTCTCTCTCTCTGTCTCTCTCTCTGTCTCTCTCTCTGTCTCTCTCTCTCTCTTTCTCTCTCTCTTTCTCCCTGTCTCTCTCTCTCTGTCTCTCTCTCTCTCTCTCTCTCTCTCTCTCTCTCTCTCTCTCTCTCTCTCTCTCTCTCTCTTTCTCTCTCTCACTGTGTCTCTTTCTGTCTCTGTCTGTATGTATGTCTGTCGGTCTGTCTGTCTGTCTGTCTGTCTGTCTGTCTGTCTGTCTGTCTGTCTGTCTGTCTGTCTGTCTGTCTGTCTGTCTGTCTGTCTGTCTGTCTGTCTGTCTGTCTGTCTGTCTGTCTGTCTCTGTCTGTCTGTCTGTCTGTCTGTCTGTCTGTCTGTCTGTCTGTCTGTCTGTCTCTCTCTCTCTCTCTCTCTCTCTCTCTCTCTCTCTCTCTCTCTCTCTCTGTCTGCCTGCCTGCCTGCCTGCCTGCCTGCCTGAATGCCTACCTGCCTGTCTGTCTGTCTGTCTGTCTGTCTGTCTGTCTGTCTGTCTGTCTGTCTGTCTGTCTGTCTGTCTGTCTGTCTGTCTGTCTGTCTGTCTGTCTGTCTCTCTCTCTCTCTCTCTCTCTCTCTCTCTCTCTCTCTCATTTTTCATTAATTTGTATACGTACACATATATAGATCAGAGGGGACTTTTCTTCAGAAGTTCACAGACTAATGTTGTCTCGGATTAACATGTTTCTTGTGACTTTAAGAATGTATTCTTTGTGGTGAATTCTACTGTTAAAGTTACATAAGACTTTTAAAAAGTACGGCATTGTCAACTATTAGCTCATTTTAAAATCCAGTGCAAGCAGATAAACATATGTACCTGTTTCTTCCTGAGTAGTTAATTTTAATCCCTGGCTTTATTCAAACTCACTATCTCAGTGCTGTTTGTCCTTTGGCCCTGATAAAGCTCTCAGTGAGGGCGAGGCGCTGGTGAAGACAAGAAGAGAAAAGAACATAGAGAAAGGCAAGAAACCTGATGCTACAACGGACGACTCTGCTGTGGCAAGCCTCATACTATCCAGTGTGTGTTTCCCTTGTGGTAAGTTTGGTTCGTATTGAGCAAGTACACCTGTGCATGTACGTGAACGTGCATGAGAAAGAAGTTTGAAGTCGGCAATAAGGTTAGAGCTACCAATGAGAAAAGTCATCAACGCACGATGTTACATAATGGCTTTCCCGAACTTTACATTATTATGAAAAATTACAGATGTCTTCTATGAACATGCTGGTTTCCCTGGAGTATACATGAATAACTAAATGATATTGTGCCTGAAATATCTCTTGTCACCTCTCCGAGTTTATCCCCGTTTCTTTATGTACAGTCACACATTTATATGCGAATGCAAGTGTAGATCCTCCTCTTTTTTCTTAGGTTGTCTTGGTTATCGTTTTCATCAGCTGAATTTCGGATATTGTCATCTTTATGTTGTGAGTTCGCCAATAGCCAAATGAACATCGTCACCTGAGTGGACACAACGTTCTTTCAACAAATGCTCACATTCTCTACAGTCACTGCTGGAAACAGACGACAGATTGGAGGGAGGGTGAGTGATTAGTGGGGTTAGGGGGTGGGGGTGGGATGTGTGCCAGATAATGGGGCAGAGTAGCGTTCAACATCCCCACGCTATATTAGCCCCAGTGTTTCTCAGGTCCAGTACCAATAAGCGTGCATGGCTCTGGCAGAAAACTCACAAATCACACCCTTCATTTCACCCCGTTCAATATTGGTGGGGGGAATGAGGGCCTTGTGAGGGGGAATCCATCAGTAATGGGCCCAAAACCCTTGCGGTGTGCATGCTGTGGCGAGTGACCCCACTCAGAGCCGCTAACGGCCGGTGTCGTAGAATATTTCGGAACCAGGATAAACCGGAACCGGTTCCCAAAAATCCTAGGATATTTCGGAACCATTGCCATTTATCCCGCACCTGGCGGCAGGATATTTGGAAACCACCAGGATATTTCGGAACCACTTTCTAGACGCTTTTAAATAATTTTCTGAGTTTCTAGACGCTTTCAAATGATTTTATCAGTTTCTAGACGCTTTCAAATGATTTTCTGAGTTTCTAGACGCTTTCAACTCTGAGTGTAAACTTTGTACACTTTTTATTTGTAATTCATAAACAAAGAGATAAACAGGTAGGTGAGAAGAGATTTATTGCACTATCTCATCAAAGTGTGAGAAACTCATCAAAATCTGTTTAGAAAAAGTCATAAAGTCAAAAATTCATGTGGGCTAATTCATTCAAAGTAGGATGGCTTTCAGGAGTTTGTGCAAAGTAAACAAGTAAAAACAAGTACAAAAGCAAACTCGTTCATCTGAATCCAACCACTGGTGCATAGTGGCACCTGGTGCTGTTGTCCAGATAAAGTGCGCGCGGTGTATGCTGGTCTTTGATGAACTTGTATGGTTTGCGCTGGTCCACTGGTTTCTGCGACTCCTCTGCAGCGGCCTTCTGTGCGGCTTTTTGTTCCTCCACCATTGCAGGAGACACATAGGGGAATCTACCCCAGGAGAGTTTGTCCTGGTCAGGTGAAGTGCCTTGCCCAAATGTGTAGGTGTATACCATCTGCAGAATCTGGGCAGCCGTGAATATTTCAACTTCTGTGCCCCACACTGAAGACCGTGGCATATCGGTGCGCAGAATGTACTTACAGACGGGCCCCCGCACAATGAATTGCCGAATCACTGAACCTGGACCTGCCATGGCAATCGCTTCTGTAATGACAGCTCTGACCATCTGGTGGTCCTCTTCGTCACCAGATATCAGGTAGGCCAACGCACGGAAGAGGCAGTTCTCATCCCTTTGCACCTTCCTGGTGATCAGAGTTTCATTAAGCTTGTGCCCATGCACCTTCCAGCACTACTTGACCTTCTGGGCGCTCAGGCCTCCCATTCTTTCACAGAGGACTCTCCTCTCAGCAATGGTCGTGCAGGGGTTGAAGGAGTACTCAGTAGGCTCTGTGCAGCCAATCACAACGCTCATGTCCACATTCTCCTCGTCATCAAACTCCATACGTCCAACAGGCCCAGGTGGGGGGATTACTTTGATCCAGTCGGCTTCCTTGGTGGAAACTTCTGTGGAGCAAATGAGACCTTCTTGGCGCGCTTGGGTTTTGGTGGGGCAGTTTCTTCACATTTGCCTTCTGTGCGCTCTGAGGTTTGAGAAGCAGTCGCTGATTCTTGTGATGAGAGGGGTGCTGAGTCTGGTGCTGATCCTTGAGAAGAAGCTGAGCGGATTCTTGAGAAGAGGCGAACACTGAAGCAGGTCTCTTCTTGGGTTGACGTTATTTGTAGTTGGCTGGTGCGTCTGGAATGTCCAGATGGGGGAAATCTTCTTGTGGGTTGTGGTACAATTTCAGGTTACTTGCATTCACCTGTTCGGCCAGTACCTTTTTTTACCCTCTTCAGTCATCAGCGTGTATCTAGATTTCTTGGCATCCACAGACACGATTGTGTAGGACCCCATGAACTGGTAGTCCATTTTGCCACCCTTCCTGCCGCTGTGCATCACGTTTCGCTTCATAACCTTGGTTCCCATTTCAAGGGGCTTGCCTGCCTGGTGTTTTCTATCAAAATAGTCCTTCTGGACGCTCTGCTCCTTGGCAATGTTCTGGGACACGGTTTTGAACATTTCTTCACGGATGGCCTTTGCTGACTCGAAAATCTCCTCTTGGCTGACTTTCTGCTGTTCAAATTCAAGTTGCTTCTCCAGGTTGCGCGCCTCCTTTTCTGAGATGTCATCCCCCTGAGGTTGTTGTGCAGTAGATCAACTGGCAGCGTCATCTTGGATCCAAACATTATCTCAAAGGGAGATCTGCTTGTTGCCCGCCTTCTGGACTCTCTGAAAGAGTAGGTTATGGCGTCAAGAAGTTTATACCAGTCACTGGGTTGGTCTTGGACTGATTTCATCAGAGCTGTAAGGGTGCTGGCATTCTGGCGTTCACAAAGTCCATTGGCCTGTGGATGGTATGTCCCTATGATGCAGTGGTGCAGGCCAGTAAGGTCATACAGACGGTCAGACACTGCATTGCAGAATTCTCTGCCCTGATCTTTGATGTGTATTTTGGTAGGGCCATACCGGCACATTATTGAGAAGAGGCAGTTTCCAACAGATTCAGCAGTTTTGTTCTTCAGGGCGAACAGTTCTACCCACTTGGAGAAGTAATCAATGGCAGTGAACACATACAGATGGCCTTCTGGACTCTCAGGGAAGGGGCCCACGAGATCGATGCCAATTTGCTGCCACACTCCTTGAGGAACAAGGATGTGGTGCAGAGTCTGCTTTCCCTTCTCCAGATTGCTCACCTTGTTGCGCTGACACTCTGTACAGTATGTGATGTACTTCTTGACGTCTTGTGTGATACGCACCCAAAAGTATCTGGTGGAGAGGTGATTTGCCACAGTGTTCCAACCCAGGTGGCCACCAAGCGTTTTTGATTCTTTGAATGTGCCAATTCCACTATGGATGCACTGGATGATGGTCAGCTGCTCCTTCGGGTCGGCCACTACCGCCAGATCCTTCCCACTCTTCTTGAACATCAACTTGTTTCCATTCAGAAAATACTTGTGGCGTGCTTGGAAAATTAATTTGTTCTTGGCCTTCCGGTCGCTGAAGGTGGGGAGGATACCATCAAGTAGGAACTTTCTAGTTTGCTCCATCCTGCGTGCCCATCCATCAGAAGGGAGGGGGGCCCTGATGGTGCCATTCCATCGTTTTCTACCATCAGAGCACTTCTGGGTCTGCGTAGACTGTTTGTCAAAGTCCTCCAAGGAATCATCGTCAGAAGGTACATACTCTAAATCTCCTGTGTCCTTCTGGTCGCTTCAAGAAGTAGACTGTGTAGAAGATGTTGTTGTTGAAACACTGGCCTTCTGTTCGCTAGAATCACTGGATACAGGCTGGCTTGGCACATAAATTTCCACTTCTTTGCTTTGATTCAACCGTTCCCAGATATGATCTGGGATATCAAAAATAATACTCCCGTCATCTAGAACTTCTCTCTCCATTTTACAGAATCTTGATCTCCGTCTAGAAGGTTTGATGTCCGCTGAAGCGCTATTGCGCCACAACGCGTGAAACTAGCCTTAGTGAACATTTGTTTGCCACAGGCGTGGGAAAACTCACGCGCTGGAGTACAGTGAATTTTGACACGGAATGATGCAGACAGAATATTAGTGAAGCCATTTGGGCCTTCTGTGCGTGAATGCATCATAAACAAAGAGATACACAGGTAGATGAGAAGGGATTTATTGCACAACCTCATCAAAGTGTGAGAAACGCATCAAAAGCTGTTTAGAAAAAGTCGTAAAGTCAAAATTGTATGTGGGCTAATGACTTTCTAGACGGTTCCGAAACATCCTGGTGGTTCCCAAATATCTTGCCACTAGAGTCAGGATTAATCGGAATGGTTCCCAAAAATTATGCCACCAGGGCCAGGATAAATCGGAATGGTTCTCATTCGTCCGGTTCCGAAATATCCTGTGACACCGGGGCGAAGGGCCCGAGAGAAACGCAGACCAACAGTACACAGGCCCTGGACGCACGACAAACAGGCGCCTTTCTAATTGCACTTGTTCACCTGTCTCCTGTTTTCGTCTCTCCTCAAATCTGGCCCAACGCTCTCTGTCAGCTTTGTAGATAACACTGCCAGTCACGTGTCGTGGTGCTTGGATTGATTGCCACTGTTATCGAGTGATAAAAAATGGCTAATCCAACTGCAAGTAGTCTTGACAAATGGCACCATGCCTTGGGCCATTTGAGAGAGAGAGAGAGAGAGAGAGAGAGAGAGAGAGAGAGAGAGGTGGTGGTGAATAGCATTGAATTGAATAAACTTTCTTTCACAATGGTAGTGACATAGGCAGAACTGCAATATTTCAGCCCAGAGAGAGAGAGAGAGAGAGAGAGAGAGAGAGAGAGAGAGAGAGAGAGAGAGAGAGAGAGTATCCTACGAAACTCGAGACTTAAGTTAAAGAAAACTTGCTGCGCTGAAAGTGTAACATGACTGAAAACGACAGACAGGGCAAAAAGCCGTTTATGTTAAGATTTCCTGAGGCGATCTTCTTCGTGGAGGTCGTCAATGCTTCAGCCCGCACTTGGAGATCAACTCTTGCTTTGGGCTGAGGTTGTGGCAGAACAACGTGTCTGCAGACCCCCACAAAGTCCTAGATCCGATTTGTCAAAGACATTTGAAGCCTCCCGACTCTAACAAAATCTACAGTAAAAGCTGTCAGTTGGGCAAGGGCAGAGGAAGAAATAATGTTTGTTACATACTTTTTGTCTACCCTTGATACTGTCCGTGAATGCTTTTCCTCGATGTTGTGTTATCTCTAATAAATTAGCCGTCACTATCAGTGGTGGCGGCAATTTGAATTTTTTATACTTGTGAGACTGCCTGTGTAGATGTTTTACCTCCCTTGCACTGTGTTTGGCGTCCCGTGTTGCTTGCCGCTTGGGGGCGCAACGTGTCTCGGTCATCACAACAATGAGCTAATGAACTATCTTTGTAATGATAAGCTTTTGGCTACGCAGCGTCAGCACGAGGGGCGGTGGGGGCAGTGGTCAGTGCTAATGACCTCACCGTCAGTCCACCATCAGACCCTCAGCGTCCACATCGAGGGCTGGGGGTCATGGCACGGAACAAAGGCCGACGGAAATCCAGGGTAAGGCCCCTGAAGCTCCATTCACGGCATAAACAAACAAGTCTGCCAATAGGCATGGGAAGATTAGCGACACACTGGAAAGTAAGGCTCCTCGCAGGCCTATGACCAATGGAACCGCTTTGAACCCTTGCATGCAAAATAAATACTTTGGACACTCTGATCGGTACATGTGCACACGATTGGCATGTATACGTAGACAAATGTGCACGAATGGTTTTACACACACGTAAACGTATAACCAGCTCGTCCGCTCGCTAACACATACACTGTCTTTCCCTTAGTCTGTCATTCATTCATTCACTCGCTCAGTTAATCCTACTCGCATGCTAGCTCACATCCTTGCTCACTCTTGCACTCGCTCAATCGCTCAAACTCTTGCGCTCTGACTAGCTCGTTCTCTAGCGCAGCCGCTTTAAAGCACATACGCACACACCAACATAGTGCGACACTTCGACACAGAGTTGCGCACCTTCGTCGATAGATGATGAACTCGGACAAACTGGTGCAATTTGACTCTCTTGGCGCCTTCGAAAACACGTTGATAACCAGCTGTGACTCTAGAAAGCTTTCGGTCTTTGAGAGCAAGACGTGGAAGGCGGAGAACTCTCTGTGTCCATGCCAGTGAGTCCGAAGTTATAGGCGCATGAAATCGCAGAGACTTCTTGACAAGAGTCCCGGACCAGTTGCACACAAGGAGTAAATGGTCACCGCAGTCTCACGTGGTGAAGCACCACGAAAGTCCCGTGGCGCCCCTCGCCTTGAAGTAAGCTTTGTACATCGAATGCAGTGTCACGCTCGTCTTCCATCATGGCGATGACAAGTTTGACTGCAAACATTCTCTTTCTCTAGGAAAAAGCGTTTACCTGGACTTCATGGAAATGAAATAGTGCAAGATTCCGTGAACACCAACCACCCTCCCCTTTCGTGCCCCCCCCCCCCCCCCCCCCCCCATAAGGATAATACCACAATGATGACAACGGTGACGATAATGATATTGTGATTGAGCGCATGACTATTCAGTATGGTGTCATCAACGACGTTCTCTGCCCACTCGTTTGTCTCGTTATGATGGACAGATCACGAAACTCCCTGCCAAGTGAACGCCTGCGTGTGGGACTGCAAGACTCGGGGCAGTCCTTCTGGAAGTGCCAAGAGCGGCTGGACTGCCTGCTTGGCGTCTGTCCTCCACTTCTTGGCTTGTCACGCAAGTTGTAGATCCTGACTCCACGCGACCCATTGATCGATTCCCACCCAAGCCCGACTCATAACGATCCAGTCTCGCACCCACCACCCGGGGTAAATCCTCGACTTCCGGAGGTACACGGCTACCCGAGTGTAGTCAGTCATCTCCTTTCTGTAACCGGCCTGCTTAAGGCGGGCAGGAGAACGGGACTTATCGCTGTTTATTTATGCATGGGTCGTGGCTGTAACGAAGTCAGGCTGCCTCAGTTCGTGGCACAGCTGCCTGCCCGTCACTCTCTAGCAGCCCGCCCACTCGTGTCGCAGCGGCAACTCCCTTCCCGAGTTCGTGACACCTTCAGTGACGCTGCTGGTGTGCTTTGGCCACCTTCGGTGCAGACTTTGCTGCTTCCCCCGAGAGCTCGCTGCGTGTAGCGCAGAGCTTGCCACCTGGTACAAATTTAAACTCTCATCCTGGCAGAGTTCAAGGCTTGTGCCTGCTTTTGCTCACGTGCGATGGAGAGCTAGGACGGAATCGCGAAAGGATTTCCCTCATGCAAAGGTAATGGACCCAGGGGCCTTTGTTGTGGTGCACACGCTGTGTAATGTCCACTGCATGACGGATGTGTCCATCATTGTCCGTGTGTACCAAATGAAGAAATGATCCGGTCCTTACCAGATTGTCTTCTTTTTGCGTGGAAATATTAGGATCGACTGCGTAAAGGGTGGTTACGAGTTTGGAAAGAGTGGAATCCAGAGTAGAAATAGTGGTATCCAGTGTACAAATAGTGGTATCCAGTGTGGAAATATGTGGTATCGAGTGCGGAAAGAATGGAATTTGAGTGTAGAGATTGTGGTATCGAATATGAATATAGTTGAAAGTGTGTGGAGTTGGTGGTATGGAAAATGGAGTGGTGGTATGGAATGTAGAGTTGTGGTATGAATGTGGAGTTGGTGGTATGGAATGTGGAGTTGGTGGCATGAAATATGGAGTGGTTGTATGGAATGTGGAGTGGTGATATGTAGAGTGGTAGTATGGAATGTGGAGTGGTGTATGAAATGTGGAGTTGATGGTATGGAATGTGAAGTTGGTGGTATGGAATGTGGAGTGGTGGTATGGAATGTGGAGTCGTGATATGTGGACTAGTTGTATAGAATGTGGAGTTGGTGGTATGGGATGTGGAGTTGGTGGTATGGGATATGGAGTGGTGGTATGGAATGTAATGTTCGTGGTATGGAATGTGGAGTTGGTGATAATTATGGAATGTGGAGTTGGTGGTATGGAAAATGGAGTGGTGGTATGGAATGTGGAGTGGTGGTATGGAATGTGGAGTTGTGGTATGGAATGTGGAGTTGGTGGTATGGAATGTGGAGTGGTGGTATGGAATGTGGAGTGGTGGTATGGAATAGGGAGGTGTGGTATGGAATGTGGAGTTGGTGGTATGGCATGTGGAGTTGGTGGTATGGAATGTGGAGTGGTGATATGTGGAGTGGTGGTATGGAATGTGGAGTTGGTGGTATGGAATGTGGAGTGGTGGTATGGAATGTGGAGTGGTGATATGTGGAGTTGGTGGTATGGAATGTGGCGTTGGTGGTATGGAATGTGGAGTTGGTGGTATGGAATGTGAGTTGGTGATATGGAATGTGGAGTTGGTGGTATGGAATGTGGAGTGGTGATATGTGAAGTGGTGGTATGGAACGAAGATAACATTCATAGAACGCCTCTGGCAACGAATGCCTTTGTTTGCATTTGACAGTGGAATCTACTTTGTCAGGTCAGGTCTGAGCAAGGCCATGCATACACAACAAAAAACTAAATGAGCTGTGAGCATGTGTTTGGATGACTGGATATATGCAGGAGAATAAGGCAGAATAACCGTATAGTTAAGATTGTCTTCCTTTCTCTATACACATGTAACAGGGATTCCGTTGGTGTGGGCCTAGGCGCAGGGTGGGGCTATAGAGAGACGTTTGGACTTCCCTCTACCCCTTTAGCAGGACCGACCCCAGGTTCCTTTCACGCCAGTAAGCATGAGGGCGTGTGTGGTCGAGCTGGGTGGGCAGGCGCAGTGTGCCTCTCTCCCTTGACTCCTCGAGTGGTCAGCAGACAAGCAAGGCTTGGCGTCAGTTTTTCCCATCTTTATTCATGGTAACAAGGCAATTCAGGGCAATGCAGGCATAATAGCTGTACACTGGAATGACCTTCCCGTGACCTCTCGCTCTGCCATCCTGACTGCCGTTCTTTGGCGTTTCTGGTCTCTCATCTATCTCTCTTCTTCTCGTCTCATCTCGTCTCTGGTCTCTGCCCATGTGTTGGCGCTGTTAAGGCAGGGGCTTTAAATAGCCATCACGCGGGTGTGAGCGAGCGCAAACGAAACTTCTAAGCAGTGCATAATATATTAAATGAATAAACTCTCAAATTTGGTGTGATCTCAAAACACGCAAATACTGGCTGGTCAGATCGAATGCCAGCTGGCGCTTAACCACGTGTGAGCTGCGTGAACCTCATACATCTCTACGGCAGCCACAGGGTGCAAGCGAAACATGCCCCACGTATCTCTGCAGTTACAATCTGTGCAGGCAAATATGGAAACGAGAGACAATACGTTTAACTACAGAGATCTGGACAAGTCTCTACATCATAATCTCACCCTCTTACATTCCCCCCTGCCTTTTCGGTACCTCGTCCTCGAGGTATAAAAAAAACCATGTACACATACGGATTAACATTTCTAAGGGTCGGCCAGAGCGTCCCTTTACATCTGAATACCATAAAACACAACTTGTTCGATCATACAACTTGAAGTGGTCTTACCCTACCGACAAGTTGAGTACGTTATCAACTTAAAGACAAACAAACAAACAACCCGTGCGTATAAGTACACAAGCTAGAAGTAGTCTTAACCGTTCAACTAGTTGATTGATAGCAACGAGATTTAACTTTCACATTACAAAACGCAGCATAACTAAGACAATAGAGCATGTAGGACAGGACAACTTGAAGCGGTTTTAACCTCTCAACAAGTATGTTGTCGACATGGCTAGACACACAAATCGTGCAAGCTAAAAGCGGTGTTAACCCTTCAGTTAGATGCACACAAGAAGACACAAAGTGGCGTTGTTTATCAGAACACCCCAAATGCGCACATGGCATTACAAATTCCTCAGCAATGAACACCCATTGCAATTTTCTCTATCACCAGCGACACAGTGATACATATGGTATTTCTACTGAAGACAATACCCCCGCAATGAACACACAGCATTGTGAATTCCACAAAAATAGCAAAGCCTCATCCCGCAATGCGCACATGGCATTACAAATTCCTCAGCAATGAACAACCATTGCAATTTCCCCAACCACTAGCGAGACAGTGATACATATGGTATTTCCACTGAAGACAATACCCAGCAATGCGCACATGGCATTACAAATTCCACAAAAATAGCAAAGCATCATTTGCAATTCCCACCGTAATAACCAGATTTTGACAAACACATTTCAAAAATGCATCTGCACTACGAGTGAAAACAAAATCATTACAACCCATTCTCTGGATTTTTCCAAAGAAAATAAAGTGACAGCAGACTTCATGCCTGGTTACTTTATAATATTACAGCCAATACACGCAGTTTATAACACATCTACAAAATCAAACATGCAACAGTAGAGTTAAATATACTCATGGAAGCTTGATAAGTCCAGGAGAGTCCACAAAAAAGGAAATACACTTTTTACACGTTTCCAGTTCTCATCCTGTCCTCAAAGTCACATCAGTGTCAATCAAGTCAAAAGGCATCATGTCCACATCGAGTGGGTGCTTGGCCAACATTGCTACGAGTGGAGCGAGGCAGTGCCTCTACAGTCACAGCTCCGTCATGCATAAGTCTCGAATTTCTCCAGTCCTGTCACAAACTCTTCCCAGTCCCCTGACGCTCTGAGGGGAAGGAGTGGAGGAGGCTAGCCCAAAAATGCCTCCAGGGGGTCCTGGATTCTCGCTGATCAGCTCCTCCTCCATCCTAGCTGGTCCGTCGAGTTGTCGAAAGATGAACTCTAGTGGCAGAGGGGCCCTTGAAGCTGTAGCAAGGGTAGGCTTGCAATGCGAGCCCCACCCCCGCCAGGAAGGTCACCTGGCCCTCGCCGCCGGAATGGGGCAGGACAGGCGGATGGGCCGACCCGCACCCGCCGGGCCTGGGGCGATGTCGCCCCATGGGAACCTGCATCCTCGACCGCGGCCACTGGAGAGCGGCAGGACCCACGGGATTGTCCGGACATGGTGGGGTGGTGAGGCAGGGCAGCTGTTGTAGCAGCTTACATGTCACAGAGAGGTGAGGGGCGAACGTGATGAGGAAGAGCAGGCAGGTGCCTTAGCAAACCATTGTATTCTTTGCAAACCATTGTATCCTTTCTCAGAATAGGCACTGCTTCCATCATCATTTCATCCCATACCTCCCAGACACTTTTAATGGGTGAACTTGGAGGGAGATGCTTGTAGCATCTTGCCGACGACGCCAGATGAAGTAGGGGGTGGTGGTCCTGCTTTTACACCTACATCCCACTTCTGACACCAGTTGAAAGAGGGTTGCTGTGTGGGACTTAGGCGCAGGGTGGAGCTATAGAGAGGCGTTTGGACATCTCTCTACTCCTTCAGCAGGACAAACCCCTGTTTCCTTTTACGCCACATGAAACATGGGGGCGTGTGTGGCACCCTGCTATCGCAGCGCCAGATGCAACAGGGGTGCCGGTAGCTGAGCTGGGCAGACAGGCAGGGAGTGTAGAGGCGATGTGCTTGCCTCTCTCCCTTCACTCCTCCAAGGGGTCAGCAGACAAGGAAGGCTTGGAGGTCAGTTTTTCCCGTCTTTATTCATGGTAACAAGGCAATTCAGGGCAATGCAGGCATAATAGCTGTACACTGGAATGACCTTCCCGTGACCTCTCGCTCTGCCATCCTGACTGCCATTCTTTGGCATCTCTGGTCTCTCATCTATCTCTCTCCTTCTCGTCTCATCTCGTCTCTGGTCTCTGCCCATGTGTTGGCGCTGTTAAGGCAGGGGCTTTAAATAGCCATCATGCGGATGTGAGCGAGCGCAAACGAAACTTCTAAGCAGTGCATAATATATTAAATGAATAAACTCTCAAATTTGGTGTGATCTCAAAACACGCAAATACTGGCCGGTCAGATCGGATGCCAGCTGGCGCTTAACCACGTGTGAGCTGCGTGAACCTCATAATCTCTACGGCAGCCACAGGGTGCAAGCGAAACACGCCCCACGTATCTCTGCAGTTACAATCTGTGCAGGCAAATATGGAAACGAGAGACAATACGTTTAACTACAGAGACCTGGACAAGTCTCTACATCATAATCTCACCCTCTTACACACATGTGTACACTTGTTTGAAAGCATAGCAGGTCAGACGTCAGACTTACCATTTGGAGGAGCAAGACTCCAAGCAAGAATATCTGTCACAGTTTGATAACCGCAGGGGGCAAAAATGGGTATATGTGTGTCACGAGGGAAAGTTACCAAGACGTGAGAGCAGTTCGTTTTCTCATTCCAATTGCTTATAAACCACCACGTTTTAATGTTCCACTCCGCAAAACCTTGGAACTGCAGTGATTGCAGTCTTGCCTTTGGCGCAAATGGTGAACCATGATACGGGGACATATTTCCACGCTTTGTATTGTGTGTTAGTCTGCGCAGTATATATGAATATATCTACGATAGGTCTCTTTTAGATATGTAATGAGGAAAAAGGCTACAGTGAGACATAAATATTGAAAAAGTGCATGAGAGATTGCATTAATACGCCTAAATTTCGATTTTGGGTGGGAGCGAATATGTAGTTTTGTTTGTTTTGTTTTCTCTCTCCAGAATACGCCAGCAGTCAGCTACAGAAAAAAAAGAGTTCACAAAGACATAGAAATTCCCAAACAACCCGAAGACTTGATGCACTGTTCATTTGTATCGAGTTGTGTGCACATTGAAAGTATCTTTTGTCTTTTGTCACACATTATTCACTTCTCGAGAAAAGAAGTGACGTGACCATATGCTTCAAACCCTTGAAGGGAACATTGCCCACTCAACAGCGCGTTGCCTGCACGGTGCGAAGAGGATTGCGGCTGACATCTTCAAGGCCGACTGTCCGCCCTAATCAATGTCCTCGACGCCCGCAGTGCCGTCAGCGTGTTTAGCAGCTTATCGAAGGCGAACAGAGCGCGACTGCAAGGATGAAGGCACCGAAGGTAATTGGCCACCAGCCTGCACGCTTCCAGTGCAGGCGTCGTTTAGTGCAGGGGCTGCCCACAAGGAAGTGATGGGCCATGCCTTGTTCCAAGCGAGATCCGTGAGGTCGCCGGTGCGGCCTCAGAGAACCTCACGGTGGCAGTTGTGTACTTGTCCTGCAGAAGACGTCTGGATTAGGGCAAAGTGTCCAGAAAGTAAAATATTCACGAAAGGTGAGAACAGAAGATGAGAGGAGCGAGGGCTTTCGCCGCGATTAAAGCAACACTAAGCTTTCGACTGCAAGTGCTTAGTCTGACGAGAGGTGGGACTATAAACACGGTTTGGACTGTCGAGGACGAACAGGGCAACAAGAACAATATTGTTCCAAGGCCTCGATTGCAAGCCTTCCTCCACTGCCTGCTAGTAGCCAGACACTTCGCTTCTGAAATGATTTCCCATCGCACACACCTCCTACTCGTGTTCCTCACTGAGTCTGGTGCAGTTCGATCTATGCAAACAGTCGTCCTGCGCGGCTTAAAATGATGAAACCTCTGTACTTGTAGACCACAGTACGTTTCTTTCTTTCTTTTACTTCTCTCTTTGCTCGTTCACACTGTGCCTGCTTTAAACTTTCCGCTTTTTGTTGTCGCAAATTGGAGGTCACTGAGTGTAGCGACATGTCACAAAAACTTAGCGACCCAGGAACGGCATAAACATCAAAACTCATTATACGCTCAGCATTTCACTCACTATTTGCTTGCTTTTCACTATTTGCTCACTGTTCACTCATTATTCGCTCACTTTTCACTCACTATTCGCTCACTTTTCACTCACTATTCCCTTGCTTTCACTCACTTTTCGTTAGCTTTTTGCTCTGTATTCTATTGCTTTTAGCTCACTATTCGCTCACTATTCGCTCACTTTTCACTCACTATTCAATTGCTTTTCACTCACTGTTCGCTCATTTTTCACTCACTATTCGCTTGCTTTTCATTAACTATTCGCTTGCTTTTAACTCACTTTTCGTTAGCTTTTTGCTCAGTATTTGCTTGCTTTTGGCCGACGTTTTGCTAAATTTTCTCTCCATCATCTCAGTATTCGTTCATTACCTTTTTCGCTCACAATTCGCTCACTTTTCGCTTGGTGTTTGCTCACAATTCGCTCAGTATTTAATAACGTTTGCTCGTTATATCATCAAATTTTGCTTGCAATTCGATCACTATTTGCTCACCATTCATTCAGAATTCGTTTATCATTTATTCATAATTCGCTAACTTTTCATGAACTTTTCGCTCACTTTTCGCTCACTACTTGCTCACCTTTCGCTCTCTTTTTATTCACTGTTCATTCACTA
>JAWQFJ010034909.1:72500-90000 GCA_034096865.1 Theodoxus fluviatilis | reverse complement strand
AAAGTGGGGATGGGGATGTATACGGACCTACTGCGTGCGTGCGTGTGATGACTGCGCGTTCTCTGTGTGAGTGCGCACTGCGTGAGTCTCTACACACTTGACGCCCTGCAGATACGGACAAGGACAGGACACGGACAGAGAAACTCCATCACCTCAGACGAGGACTGGACCCACGACCTTCCGTCAGCGTCCGAGTGATCTGACCACTGTAGATGCGTGCTGGAACGACGGTGGGCATGCAAGCAAGTAAGCACTGGGCACGCAAGCAAGTAAGCACTGGACATGCAAGCAAGTAAGCACTGGGCATGCAGGCAAGTAAGCACTGGGCACGCAAGCAAGTAAGCACTGAGCATGCAAGCAAGTAAGCACTGGGCATGCAGGCAAGTAAGCACTGGGCATGCAGGCAAGTAAGCACTGGGCATGCAGGCAAGTAAGCACTGGGCATGCAGGCAAGTAAGCACTGAGCATGCAGGCAAGTAAGCACTAGGCACGCAAGCAAGTAAGCACTGGGCATGCAAGCAAGTAAGCACTGGGCATGCAGGCAAGTAAGCACTGGGCATGCAAGCAAGTAAGCACTGGGCATGCAGGCAAGTAAGCACTGGGCACGCAGGCAAGTAAGCACTGGGCATGCAGGCAAGTAAGCACTGAGCATGCAGGCAAGTAAGCACTGGGCACGCAAGCAAGTAAGACCTGGCATGCAAGCAAGTAACCACTGGGCATGCAGGCAAGTAAGCACTGGGCATGCAAGCAAGTAAGCACTGAGCATGCAGGCAAGTAAGCCCTGGGCATGCAAGCAAGTAAGCACTGGGCATGCAGGCAAGTAACCCTGGGCATGCAAGCAAGTAAACACTGGGCATGCAGGCAAGTAAGCACTGGACATGCAGGCAAGTAAGCACTGGGCATGCAAGCAAGTAAGCACTGGGCACGCAAGCAAGTAAGCACTGGGCATGCAGGCAAGTAAGCACTGGGCATGCAGGCAAGTAAGCACTGGGCACGCAAGCAAGTAAGCACTGGGCATGCAGGCAAGTAAGCACTGGGCACGCAAGCAAGTAACCACTGGGCATGCAGGCAAGTAACCCTGGGCATGCAAGCAAGTAAACACTGGGCATGCAGGCAAGTAAGCACTGGACATGCAAGCAAGTAAGCACTGGGCATGCAGGCAAGTAACCCTGGGCATGCAAGCAAGTAAACACTGGGCATGCAGGCAAGTAAGCACTGGACATGCAAGCAAGTAAGCACTGGGCATGCAAGCAAGTAAGCAATGGGCACGCAGGCAAGTAAGCACTGGGCATGCAGGCAAGTAAGCACTGGACATGCAGGCAAGTAAGCACTGGGCATGCAAGCAAGTAAGCACTGGGCACGCAAGCAAGTAAGCACTGGGCATGCAGGCAAGTAAGCACTGGGCATGCAGGCAAGTAAGCACTGGGCACGCAAGCAAGTAAGCACTGGGCATGCAGGCAAGTAAGCCCTGGGCACGCAAGCAAGTAAGCACTGGGCATGCAGGCAAGTAAGCACTGGGCATGCAGGCAAGTAAGCACTGGGCATGCAGGCAAGTAAGCACTGAGCATGCAGGCAATTAAGCACTGGGCATGCAAGCAAGCACTGGGCATGCAGGCAAGTAAGCACTGAGCATGCAGGCAAGTAAGCACTGGGCATGCAGGCAAGTAAGCACTGGGCATGCAAGCAAGCACTGGGCATGCAGGCAAGTAAGCACTGGGCATGCAAGCAAGCACTGGGCACGCAGGCAAGTAAGCACTGAGCATGCAGGCAAGTAAGCACTGGGCATGCAGGCAAGTAAGCACTGGGCATGCAGGCAAGTAAGCACTGGGCATGCAGGCAAGTAAGCACTGGGCACGCAGGCAAGTAAGCACTGGGCATGCAGGCAAGTAAGCACTGGGCACGCAGGCAAGTAAGCACTGGGCATGCAGGCAAGTAATCACTGGGCATGCAGGCAAGTAAGCACTGGACATGCAAGCAAGTAAGCACTGGGCATGCAGGCAAGTAAGCACTGGGCACGCAGGCAAGTAAGCCCTGGGCACGCAAGCAAGTAAGCACTGGGCATGCAGGCAAGTAAGCACTGGGCATGCAGGCAAGTAAGCCCTGGGAATGCAGGCAAGTAAGCACTGGGCATGCAAGCAAGTAAGCACTGGGCATGCAGGCAAGTAAGCCCTGGGCACGCAAGCAAGTAAGCACTGGGCATGCAGGCAAGTAAGCACTGGGCACGCAGGCAAGTAAGCACTGGGCATGCAGGCAAGTAAGCACTGGGCATGCAGGCAAGTAAGCCCTGGGAATGCAGGCAAGTAAGCACTGGGCATGCAGGCAAGTAAGCACTGGGCACGCAAGCAAGTAAGCACTGGGCATGCAGGCAAGTAATCACTGGGCATGCAGGCAAGTAAGCACTGGACATGCAAGCAAGTAAGCACTGGGCATGCAGGCAAGTAAGCACTGGGCACGCAGGCAAGTAAGCCCTGGGCACGCAAGCAAGTAAGCACTGGGCATGCAGGCAAGTAACCCTGGGCACGCAAGCAAGTAAGCACTGGGCATGCAAGCAAGTAAGCAATGGGCACGCAGGCAAGTAAGCACTGGGAATGCAGGCAAGTAAGCACTGGGCATGCAGGCAAGTAAGCACTGGGTACGCAAGCAAGTAAGCACTGGGCATGCAGGCAAGTAAGCACTGGGCATGCAGGCAAGTAAGCACTGGGCATGCAGGCAAGTAAGCACTGGGCATGCAGGCAAGTAAGCACTGGGCACGCAAGCAAGTAAGCACTGGGCATGCAGGCAAGTAAGCACTGGGCATGCAGGCAAGTAAGCACTGGGCACGCAAGCAAGTAAGCACTGGGCATGCAGGCAAGTAAGCACTGGGCATGCAGGCAAATAAGCACTGGGCATGCAGGCAAGTAACCACTGGGCATGCAGGCAAGTAACCACTGGGCATGCAGGCAAGTAAGCACTGGGCACGCAAGCAAGTAAGCACTGAGCATGCAGGCAAGTAAGCACTGGGCATGCAGGCAAGTAAGCACTGGGCATGCAAGCAAGCACTGGGCATGCAGGCAAGTAAGCACTGGGCATGCAGGCAAGTAAGCACTGGGCATGCAGGCAAGTAACCACTGGGCATGCAGGCAAGTAAGCACTGGGCATGCAAGCAAGTAAGCACTGGGCACGCAAGCAAGTAAGCACTGAGCATGCAAGCAAGTAACCACTGGGCATGCAAGCAAGTAACCACTGGGCATGCAAGCAAGTAAGCACTGAGCATGCAGGCAAGTAACCACTGAGCATGCAAGCAAGTAAGCACTGAGCATGCAGGCAAGTAAGCACTGAGCATGCAGGCAAGTAAGCACTGGGCATGCAGGCAAGTAAGCACTGGGCATGCAGGCAAGTAAGCACTGGGCATGCAGGCAAGTAAGCACTGAGCATGCAGGCAAGTAAGCACTGAGCATGCAGGCAAGTAAGCACTGGGCATGCAGGCAAGTAAGCACTGGGCATGCAGGCAAGTAAGCACTGGGCACGCAAGCAAGTAAGCACTGGGCATGCAAGCAAGTAAGCACTGGGCATGCAGGCAAGTAAGCAATGGGCACGCAGGCAAGTAAGCACTGGGCATGCAAGCAAGTAAGCACTGGGCATGCAGGCAAGTAAGCACTGGGCATGCAGACAAGTAAGCACTGGGCATGCAGGCAAGTAAGCACTGGGCATGCAGGCAAGTAAGCACTGAGCATGCAGGCAAGTAAGCCCTGGGCATGCAAGCAAGTAAGCACTGGGCATGCAGGCAAGTAAGCACTGGGCATGCAGGCAAGTAAGCACTGGGCATGCAAGCAAGTAAGCACTGGGCATGCAGGCAAGTAAGCACTGGGCATGCAGGCAAGTAAGCACTGGGCATGCACGAATTGCAAGGCAATTAACCACTCGGCATGCACGAATTGCAAGGCAATTAACCACTGGGCATGCAGGCAATTAACCACTAGGCATGCAGGCAATTAACAACTGCACTGGTCCTCGTTCCAGCTGCCTCCCCACACCTGCAATCTGACCCTTCAATCCTGACTTCTGACCCAGGTACGAGTCAGCACTTGCCTGGTCAATCTCTCTCTTCCTCTCTCTCTCTCTCACTCCCCCGCCCCCCCCCCCCCTCTCTCTCTCTCTCTCTCTGGCCGACAGATTTGCCTGTGAAGTAGGGGGCAGTTTGATATGTCTGGATACGATTTCGATTTGGTACTAGTGAAATGACGGTACACAAACAGAGATATAATGAAGAGGAGTACCAAATCTAATGTACAGCTTGTCATGAAAAAGATGAAGACGAACATCCTTTTGTGTTGAACTGCCCAGCATATGAAGATATTCGAATTAAGTGTATATTTCCATACGTGCAATGCAGACATAGAGCTTCTTGTCCAGCTGCTCTCTGCACAAGAGACAGACTCTTTGCCGGCCGCCAGTACCTAATTGTAGTATGCATTCAAAAGAAGAATGAAAGCTATTGACTTGACTTGACTTGACTTTTACGACGTTTGAGGCCTTTTGTGAGGCCTGTTCGACGTTCCATGTGATAAACTAACTTTGCTGCAATGCGTGGCGGGCTAACTACTAGATCTAATGCATATTTTGGCATTCTGGTGTGTAGAGGGTGGGGAGATCTTTCCAGTGTTCGTCGAGTGCAACTTTGAAGTCATGGACTGAGGCAGCTGTGACAACTGCATCTGGTAGGTTATTCCAGGTTTTGATGATACGTTGTGAGAAGAAGTTCTTCCTGATGTTCAGCCGAAAGCTGTCTTTATGGAGTTTCAGCGAGTTTCCACGCAATTTAGTGTTGCTGGACAGCTTGAACGTTGGTTTCTGCACATCGTAGTAACCATGGAGGTATTTGTACACCTCTATCATATCTCCTCTCTTGCGTCTGTGATCCAGGGTTGGGAGTTTGAGTGCTCGGAGTCTCTCTGGGTACGTCTTGTTTCTGAGTGATGACAGCAGTTTGGTTGCCCTACGCTGAACGTCCTCGATGTCACTGCATAGCGTTTTCATGTGTGGTTGCCAGACACAATGGCCGTACTCCAATCTGGGTCTCACCAAGCTTTTGTACAGCAGGACGAAGGTCTGCTCTGTCAGATAGTCGAAAGACCGGCAGATGACTCCAATGACACGGTTTGCCTTTGATGTTGCATGTGCTACTTGGTCCTTGAAGGATAGTGTGCTGTCAATCATCACTCCGAGGTCCTTTTCTGCACCACTCTCCGCAAGCTGCAATCTCTGGGGTTTTCCATCAGCATCTTTACTGTTCATGAAGTATGTCGCTTGTGTCTTTTTGGACCCCATCTTCACAACACTGCATTTCTGCGGGTGGAACTTTAGAAGCCACTCTTTAGACCAGATCTGTAGTTTGTCAAGGTCAGTTTGTAAGTCCTGCGGTCCCCCCTCAACGTCACTCCTGGTGTACAGCTTGGTATCGTCTGCGAACATTTTGACTGGGCACTTTGTGATGGTGGGAAGGTCATTTATGAAGAGGACGAACATTATCGGCCCGATTACAGATCCTTGTGGGATCCCGCTGGTCACCTGCGCCTCCTGCGACTGTGTGCCGTTCACGACGACTTTTTGCTTCCTGTCTGTCAAAAAGTTTTCCAGCCACTTCAGTACCTTACCTCTACGCTTTTTGATAGTCCATGTAGACAATATCCACCCCTCCTCCTTCGTCGAGAATGCTTGTCCACGTGTCCAACACCTCCAGAAGTTGCGTGACGCACGACCTCCCCGGGATGAAACCATGCTGTTCTTTGCTGATAAGCGAGTTGCTCTGTAAATGGCTCATTATTTTGTCTCTCACCAGCTTTTCCATAACCTTGCAGAGGATGCATGTCAAGCTTACAGGTCGATAGTTGCTGGCTGTTGTCTTGCTTCCCTTTTTGTGGATGGGGGTGACTAGGGCTTGCTTCCACTCATCTGGTAATTTCCCCATGTCAAGTGAGAGCCTGAAAAGGTCAGCAATAGGGTCGGCCAACTCCTCGGCAACCTCGGACAAGATGTATGGTGTGATACCGTCGGGACCTGGTGCTTTACTGGTGAGTAGGCCCTTAAGTCGTTTCTTCACTTCTTCCCTAGAAATATCCAAGTCTGTCAGCTCTTCCGTGAAACTGTATTCTGGTGGTCTGGGTAGTGGGCCTTCATCCTCGGTTGTAAAAAAACTTTGAAAGAACTGGTTTAGGACCTCAGCCTTCTCTTCGTCGTTTATGGTCTTAGAGCCGTCCTCCTTCCTCAGGTCCGCCACTCCCGTGCGTGACTTGGTCTAGGACTTTACATAGTTCCAGAAAGCCTTTGGATCAGTCTTAGCCTCCATCGCCACTGTGGCCTCCAGGTCTCTCTGTGCTTTGCGGCATGCTTTTCTGGCCTGGTTTCTTGCTTTGACGTACACAAGGTAGTCTTGTCCCTCTCTAGTTTCCTGCCATCTGCGGAATAGCTTGTGTTTCCTTCTTACTGATGCCAGGGTCCCTCTGTCCATCCACACTTTTCCTCTTCTCGTCGAGCAGCGGCTCAATGGTGTTGATTTCTTTTCTGTCAAATTTATTTTATCCTTGATCTTCTGCCATGTGTCATTGACTGTCAGGTCTTTCAGTTCCTGCTCCCACCTAACTTGTCTCAGTTCGTTTCTCAGGGTGTTGAGGTCGGTCTTCCTGTAATTTAGGCGTGGTGCGCTGGGTTGTGGGGCATCACATGCGAAAGACAGGCTGGCAATAATCGCAAAATGGTCGCTTTTCCCGAGGCCTGCCGTTGTGGTAATGTCAAGGACCATATCGTCTCTGTTATTGACTCAGAAATAAATGACTCATTTTTGTATAATATGCACCTTGCGATACCGAAGCGAATTTCTGACCATATAGTGTTGAAACGAGCTCTCAGTAATTGTTTTTGTACAGAACACACATGTTGACAATATCATACACTGTTTACGATTGTAATGGGCCAAAGGCCTACACAATAAATTGTTTGTTCGTTGTTCGTTGCTCTCTCTCTCTCTCTCTCTCTCTCTCTCTCTCTCTCTCTCTCTCTCTCTCTCTCTCTCTCTCTCTCTCTCTCTCTCCCTGCAAGGCACAATTTGTAAGATAGGCAGACATGCCTAAATTCCATTCTTGATAAATAAAGAATCAATCGACACACATACACACAAGCTCTTTCTCTCTCTCTGGCTGACATTTGGAACATACTAGCAGCATCGGGTGTTTCCACGAAATGTATTAAAATGATACAATCAATGTATCACAGTGCACTGGATGGAACGGCAGATCCTCGGCCGTTTTTGAATGTCCCAATGGAACGAAGCAAGGTGCCAAAGAGAGATCGATTTTATTTGCACCCTTTATCAATTTTGTTGCAAATTTTGTCCATCAAAATAGCAAACACGGGATACAAATGCAAAGTGGTAGGGAGGAAATGTTCTTTCTTATTTTCGCGGTTGATGTGGCACTGTTGTCCACGACTCCTACAGGTCTTCAGACTCAGATAAATAACTTTGAATACGCATCAAAACAAGTTGGTCTCAGACTCAATAAAGACAAGACAAAAGTAATGGTTTTCCGCCGAGGAGGGTTCTTATCGCAAGGAGAGAAATGGTTTTTGAATGGAGACGCGTTGGAAGTTGAAAATGCGTTCAAATACCTTGGATACACTTTCACGACCAAACTATCTGAAACGGTAACCCTTTGCAATGTAGCAACGAAAGAGAAACAGAAAACTCTTACACTTTTAAAAACAATGTGGGCACTTCGCACTTGTAATTCGAAATTATTCTTTAAATTATTTGATGCACAAGTACAACCTTCATTACTGTACGCGTCAGAGCTCTGGGGATTGGGAGAGCATCTCAATATGGAAAGGTCTCACTTATTTACGTGCAAGAGTTTTTGAATGTCGACGCCAAGACACCACATACCTTGGTTTATGGAGAAACGGGAAGATTTCGTCTTATCATAAATAGTTCTGTTAGAGCTGTGAACTATTGTTTCAAAGTGTTGAACATGCCAGCAGATCGGCTACACAAGCAAGTACTTTTTATGCTATCCAGTGCAACTATTCCCGACGAACTCAACTGGTTAAAATCTATTGAAGAATGGGTTTTGCCTTTGTATGGCACAATAGAGGCATCTCCAATGAAAAATGTTTCTTAAAAAAGTTAAAGATCAGGCTCCAAGACTGCTATAGGCAAGAATGGCATTGCAACATCAATGTCAGTGAGCGATTTGCGCTATACAGATCCTTTAAACATGATTTCCAGTGTGAAAAGTACTTAAATAACATTAATATGACAAAATTTAGAGTAGCATTTACGCGCAATAGATTAGGAAGAAACGAATTACGAAGTAATATGTTCAATAACGAAGAGAAACGCTGTCCATTCTGCAGAGATGTTATTGGAGACGAAACTCATTTCTTGCTGAAATGCTCCCTATATAATGAGCTTAGAGAGAGGTAACTGAAGAGTTATATGGAATACATGAATACTAGGGACCTTGCGATTGAATTCCTAATAAACGGTCAAGGGTATATACAAACGAAAAGGGTTGCCATGTTTATCTACTATGCCATGAAGTACCGTCGGCAACATTGACGATGAATATGGGTACAATTTTATATCCCACTAAGTACTGAATCTCTGTAAATATCATATGTATATGGATAGCAGACACAACCTACCATACTCTGATTGTTTTCGAAATGTATTTTGTCTATTATGTAACACATTGTCAATGCTCCCCAAAATATTGTAACATTGTGACAGGCCGCCAGCCTAACAATAAACAAGTCAAAGTCAAAGTCAAAGTCTTTGGCTGACAGATTTGCCTGCGGAGTAGGGGCAGTTTGATTTTGTCCACAGCATTCTCTTACAACCATCATGTCAGCGGTACACTTGCGCAACTCTCTCGCTGCTCCAGCCTTCGTCGTTTCTTTTTTTAATATAGAGGCTCGATCTTAATTTAGGGCAGATAACTACTACAGTGTTTAACTCGAGCTGAACTAAAAAAGTTAAACGCGTTAAACATAGTGTGAGGAATGGTGGTTGAAGGCATGACATCTTGAGTGTCGTGCATTCAACACTCGCCCATGGACAAAGCTCATTATGGTGTGTACCTGGTGTACTTCCATTGTTTACTTGGCCTGCCTGGGGCTGCACCTGTCCGAGCTACTGAGCTATTGCAGGAGAGCCCGAAAAGTCAGAGGCTACGGACCTGCTGATGTCGGGGCGAAACGTGGCCGTGTGTTCATCGCTAGGGCTACGTGCAGACTCGAGACAGACAGCAAACGTCACAAGCTGCAACGCAACCTTCGATCTCTGCACTGACAGCTCGTCACGAGTTCACGTGATATTATAGAAGTCGTTTGCCCTTGTTTACTTGTGTGCAGGGTGAGCAGACGTGCTTTTTTTTTCTTCGTTGCGTCACGTGGTGCTGAGGAAGGAGAGGGTAAAAGGCGACAGAGCGCATGCGTGGCAACTGAGAGGAGGCAGAGCCGTGTTTGTCAGCGTTTTTCCAGCCTGGATACGTTGTTGTAACTGGAATCCCGAGCCAGGTAGAGTGTTGCTCCGTTTGTAAATATTCCACTACGTCCTGCATTATCGCATTCTGTGAACCCGAGTCAGTAGTGAAGTCTCTAGTGGACTACACTGGCATTATTGTTGCCTCGTCTTTCCCTGCAAAGGAACTATTCACAGTCAGGCAGGCCTACAAATCCGTACTGCTTGCTTTGGATGGAGTTTCCTTGTCGTATTGGTAAGACTTCCGCAACCAGGCGCTACTCTGCCCACTCAAAAGCGCAGATCCTGTGTCCGTACGACGTTCTCGTACTTCTGCAATTTGAACCAGCAATGGAGTTACGCTTATGATAGGGATGTTTAAAATAGAAAACAACGTTTCTGACATCTGCTCACTTTGCCCGAATTATATTATAAAAGTCTAATTCACCCGTCCCATGTTTACATCATGACTCATACTTGGCTCTTGGCTGCGAAATGTTTTCCGTAGTATAAACCAGGAAGGCATTCTGTGAACCCCAGTCAGCATGCGAAGTCTCTAGTGGACCAGAAAGCCAGGAAGGAACACGAATGAAGATTTAGAATGTGATGACGTCTGTGTCATGTACTGTGTCATGACGTATGAGTTGTTGCAACGTTATATGGAGGTCACTAATATCTATTGGAGTACGTAACGCTGGAGAAAAACTACACATCCTCACTGGATGGACCTTCCAGCCTTTACCTCCTGGAGTTAACCCAAGTACGCAGTCCGTCTCCTGCTGTGCTGGCTGTGCGTGCAGGAATGGGTGCATGCATAGATGTGCGCGTGCATGGATGTGTGCGTGCAGGAATGGGTGCGTGCAGGAATGGGTGCATGCATAGATGTGTGCGTGGATGGATGTGTGCGTGCATGGATGTGTGCATGCATAGATGTGTGAGTGCATGGATGTGTGCGTGCATGAATGTGTGCGTGCATGGATGATATATGTGTGCGTGCGTGCGCGCATGTGTGAGTATGGATGTGTGCGTGCATGGATGTGTGCGTGCGTGCGTGCATGTGTGGATGTATGCGTGTATGGATGTGTGCGTGCATTAATAAGTGCATGCATGTGTGCGAGCATAGATGTGTGCGTGCATGGCTGTGTGCGTGTATGGATGTGTACGTGTTTGGGTGTGTGCATGTATTGATGTGTGCAAGCATGAATGTGTGGGTGTATGGATGTGTGCGTGTGTGGATGTGTGCAAGCATAGATGTGTGTGTGTGTGTGTGTGTGTGTGTGTGTGAATGGATGTGTGCATGCATAGATGTGTGCGGGCATGAATGTGTGCATGTCACAGGGATGCATGCTGAGGTGCTGAAATAAATATCCGCACCTCCGACTCGTAAGTTTCAACAAATCAATTTACTTTGTCTAGGGGATGACACATGCCCTGTGATGCATTCATCATTCTCTCCATGCAATGGTTCACATTAATTTAATTAGAACACCAGAGAGTGGGCAAAGAATTAAGGGTAAAATGTTATTAAAGAAAATAGGCAATTTCTATATGAATGAAAAGTGACTCCCAATGACGTTAAAAACAATGTAGCTTTCATTCACCAACCCACTACATCACAATTCCAAGCAAAAACACAAACCAAATGGAATCATGAGTCAAGTCAATAAAAAAGGTGAGGATAAATGAATTGAAAACCCACACCAGCTCCATGTGTAGTTTCAAATCCAAGAATTCCGAGAGGAAAATTCACACAATGCACAGACACACGCGACGAACATCCTCACAGTGCATAAACCAAATGGCGGTGAATTTTCCCGCCTCCCGGGGAACAAGATGAAACAGTCTCTGATGGGGATACGAGTGAGTTCAGTCTTTACACGAGGGTGGAGATGATGAAGGAGCCTTGAGATGGTCGACAGGCGATGATAGAGTTCTTGCCACGAGCTCTGCTTAGAGACGTTGTAGGATGGCGTTCGAGTGAAAGAGGTTGACTCCCTGTCTTCACTCAATTGAGATGGACGGCGACGAATGGCAGGCATATAAAAATGAGCGCACCACACAGCTGAGGCTAGACAATGCCTGCAGCTGCAGACCGGATTTCAACCTTCCTGTTGGTTTCCTGACGATGTGTGGCCACGGCGTTCCTGCCCATTTCCTTTTATACATCTCCGTGGTGGGGGGGAGACAGGGAGAGGTGACTCCGCCTGGACTCGCCTCTCCTTGACCAACTGGGACCATGGCAAATGTGTTCCCCTACGTAATGGGGCAGCGTGTTGGCCGTGCGCTGCTTCCCGTGTCGGAAGAGGAAGGGATCCTGGTGGTTGAGGGGAGCTGCTGCTGCGGCAGCAGTTGACCCAACACACCACTTCGGCCCGGACTTTCCCTAGACGGGTGGTCAGATGGACCCGGTCTGACCAATCGGCTGGTCGCGTCTTCCGGAGGCGTCACCATTCTTGTAGGGACTAGGCCCTCCTTCCCCTTTCCTCCTTTCCCCTCCCTATTGTTAACGTTCTTAGTGTAGACTTAATTTGCTGGTGACTCCAAAGGTGGCGGCTTATGGGTCAATCGTGTACTGTGAAGTCGTGAGAGAGCCTCACCTTACATGAGTATATCCCCGGAATAGCCCTGGCACGGCGATGCGCTGGTCATCCGCGCAGACTGTGTCCCCTTGTTGGACTCCGTGGTGGGTGGGGAGTGCCGGGGATGAATTTTTAAGCTTAACATAATGGAAACTACAAAACGAAAAAACCACCCATCCAAACGACAGAGAGAACTCTCCTCCAGTTCAGAGAGCCTCTCTGACTCTCCTGCCCACTTCGATGACGACAGCTGGCCTCGCTTTCTACTTGTACGTTCTGTTGAGCAGAACAACCCATTGAACAAAGTGTCACCATTTGCCATTGCAAAGGCCATTCAGGGCATTGCTGGTGAGCCTAAGCAGGTGAAGAAGCTCAGGAGTGGTGACCTTCTTGTGGAAGTGACCAAGAAGGCCCACGCTCTGAACCTGCTGAAGGCATCCACCTTTGCCAATGTACGAGTGAAAGTCGAGCCTCACACAAGCCTAAATTCCTGCAAAGGAATTATTCGAAGTCGTGACCTTGCTGACCTTTCTGAAGATGACATCCTGGAAGGCCTGTCGGACCAGGGAGTAAGGGGTGTCCGAAAGTTGACGGCCAGGCGTGATGGTGTGGTCAAGCCCACCAGCACGATCCTGTTGACTTTTGGTACCCCTACTCTTCCTTCCTTCGTGAAGGCCGGCTACCTTCGTGTTGCAGTTGACCCGTTTATACCAAACCCACTGCGCTGCTTCAAGTGTCAGCAGTTTGGTCATCACCAAGACTCTTGCAGTCGCGCTGCCCGCTGTGGGCGATGCTGTGGTGATGACCATACTGACGATGGCTGCCGAAACACCCCGAAGTGTGCCAATTGCTCTGGCTCTCACCCGTCTTTCTCTCGCGATTGTCCCAAGTGGCAGCGCGAGAGAGAGATCCAGAGGGTGAGAGTCACCAATGGCATTTCGTTTCCAGAGGCGCGACGACTTGTGGAGGTTTCGACGAGGCCTCCATCTGGCCCGTCGTATGCCTCTGCAGTGAAGTCGGCCAAGTCTGTGGCTTGCCAGACGACGGTCACATGGCTGAAGGGTGACAAACCGAAGGCTGTGTCTGAGTCTGTGTCTGCTGCTGTCCAGACGACTTCGGGCGAGACGCTCAGGAAGGTCTCGAAACCACCTGAGACGTCTCGGCTGCCGACCAAGGCATCTAAGAAGTCGGAGAAGCGAGCTCCGATGACAGACCGACTTTCGAAGGGGGAGCGAGACCCTGTGCAGCAGCACAATCGATTTAGTGCGCTGCAGGCCTTTGAGAACATGGAGACGGGAGATCCTGTCTCTCAGGTTTCTCAGAGCCACGTCCACTCCCCTAGAAAGAAATGAGTACTGTTATTCAGTGGAATTGTCGAGGTTTGAGGGCAAATTTTGATGAGATTTCACTCCTCATTTCTTTACTTAATCCACTTGTTGTCTGTTTACAAGAGACTCTTATACGATCTTGTGATAAGGTCTCTTTTCGTGGATTCGCTGCGTTTTCGTCTTCTTCTTCGGAAAGAGCTGTGGGTGGGGTGTGTGTTCTGGTGGGAAATGTTCCTCACGGTCTTGTCTCCCTGTCCACTCCACTGCAGGCAGTGGCTGTGCGGGTGACTCTCCACAGACCTATCACCATATGTTCCATTTATGTCCCCCCCAGCTCCTCTTTAAATCGTACCGATTTAGAAGACTTGATTTTTCAGTTACCGCCACCTTTTCTGTTACTTGGAGATTTTAATGCCCATAACCCCTTGTGGGGCGGTCATATCACTGATGCTCGTGGCAAACTTTTAGAAAACTTCATCTGTGATAATGATTTATATCTTTTTAACACTAAGCAGCCAACTTATCTCCATCCTGCCTCTGGGTCATTTACAGCCATCGACCTCAGTCTTTGTTCCCCCTCTCTGGCCGTGGATTTTTTCCTGGCAGATACGGGGGGACTCTCATGGGAGTGACCACTTTCCAGTCGTGCTGACATCTGCCAGACCCTCTGTTGTTCGGAGGCCGTCTCGGTGGAAACTCCAGGCAGCCGACTGGAATCTCTTTCGATCCCTCTGTGAGACTCGGCTCAATGCTGAAGCCCTCGATGGTGGTGATGACCCTGTAGGCTCTTTCACAACTATGTTAACTGAAATTGCCCACCTTTCCATCCCTCAGACATCGACAGCACCACGACGTGTACATCGTCCCTGGTTTAACCAGGATTGTCGAGAAGCTATTTGTCGGAGAAATAAGGCTCTTCGACTCTTTCGAAGAAACCCATGCCCCGAGAATCTTCGCCGTGTCAGGGAACTCCGAGCTCTGGCTCGGCGTACCATCCGTGCTGCTAGAAGGCAGTCCTGGAGAGAGTACGTTAGTAAGCTCTCTTCCAGGACTCCCATTCGCAAGATGTGGGAGATGGTACGAAAGATCTCGGGGAAGTTCGTTTCTTCTTCCGTCTCTCATCTGTCTGTTGATGGGAGGACTGTCGACTCTACACCTGAGATTGCCAATGCTCTGGCTGCCACTTTTTCCTTGAACTCATCTATTTCTTTCTGTAATCCGTCTTTCCAACGGATCAAGGCGGAGCGGGAAAAGGTTGACCTCAGATTCGAGTCTGACGACTCTGAAGTTTACAATGTGCCTTTTTCTCTGCGGGAGCTTCTCGACTCGTTGAAAAACGCCCACGATACTTCTCCTGGTCCTGATGGCATTCATTATCAGATGCTCAAGCATCTACCTAAGCCGTCTCTCAAGTTGTTACTTGAGTTTTTTAATACTATTTGGTCTTCGGGTTCTTTCCCACCTTCGTGGCGGGAGTCTATTGTCGTTCCGGTTCTCAAACCGGGTAAAGATCCTAAAGACCCTGTAAGTTATCGTCCAATATCCCTCACAAGTTGTGTCTGCAAGACCCTAGAGCGGATGATTAACGCCCGGCTTGTCTGGTTCCTGGAGAAGCATGGGGTCCTCAGTGACGTCCAGTGCGGCTTCAGGAAGCGGCGTAGCACGGCTGATCATCTCGTTCGTCTTGAGAGCCTTGTGCGGGACGCTTTTTTGCGTCGGGAACATTGTGTTGGAGTCTTTTTCGACCTCGAGAAGGCCTACGACACCACGTGGAGATATGGCATCTTGTCTGATCTCCACGCCATGGGTCTTCGGGGTCGACTTCCACACTTTATTTGTAATTTTCTGCGTGATCGCTCGTTCCGAGTCCGCGTTGGACCGGTTTTGTCACAGTTATATCCCCAGGAAATGGGAGTCCCTCAGGGCAGCATTCTGAGCGTGACTCTGTTCATTGTAAAGATCAACAGTATTGTGGAGTGTCTCCCTCCCGGAATTAACTCATTTTTATATGTAGATGACTTCCTAATTGTTCACCATGCCAAGAGCATGGATTTTATTGAGAGGCAGCTGCAACTGTCTCTCAATCGTCTTGTGGATTGGTCGAGTTCGAACGGTTTTAAATTTTCATCATCGAAAACTGTGTGCATGCACTTTTGTGCATGTCGCAAATTACACCCTGATCCTGTTTTACTTCTAGATGCATTTCCTTTACCTGTCGTTGAGGAGACTAAGTTTCTTGGAATCCTATTCGACAGGCGTTTAACTTTTATACCGCATCTTAAATATTTACGTATCAAATGTACCAAGGCACTCAACCTATTGAGAGTTGTTGCTCACTCCCACTGGGGAGGAGGTAGCAGTGTTTTAATACTACTCTATCGTGCCTTGGTACGCTCCAAACTAGATTACGGTTGTTTTGTGTATGGGTCAGCTCGCAAGTCGTACTTGTCGATGCTTGACCCAATCCACCATCAGGGTTTACGATCGGTCCTCGGTGCCTTTCGCACCTCTCCTGTGGAGAGTTTATATGCGGAGGCGCGCGAGCCTCCACTTCATTTACGTAGGCGGAAGCTCGCGTTACAATACATCGTTCGTGTAGGTTCCAACCCGACAAATCCTACTTATCATTGTGTTGTCCGACCAAAGTTTCCACACCTTTACGCGGCCAAACCCAACTGTGTCCCCCCGCTGGGGATACGAATTGGGAAGGATATCGCGGCGGCAAATGTTCAGATGGACAATTTTTTTACCTATCCTTTATATCTGTCACCGCCGTGGCTCATGCCTGAACCTGTTATTTTACTTAATCTAGCGAAATTTTTCAAGAGTGCTGCCCTCGCTCACATGTACAAGAGTGCATTCCGGGAAATTTTATCTACACATGCACATTTTTACCCACTTTATACAGATGGTTCTAAAGATGGAGATCGTGTGGCAGCAGCTGTTGTTGCCCGCGAAACCGTCTTGCGCTTTCGCCTTCCGGATGGGACTTCGATCTACTCTGCAGAGCTTAGTGCACTTGAGGCCGCTCTTGGCGTAGTCCAGAGCAAGAGACTGCCACGAACCCTTGTTGTCTCTGACTCGTTATCGGCCTTACAGGCTCTGCGGGGTAGGGAAATTTCCCATCCTTATTTGTTTGGTATTTTTGTTCATCTGTGTCGACTACAGTGTGGGGGTGCTGAGGTCGTCTTCTGCTGGGTCCCTAGCCATATGGGCATCCCGGGGAACGAGAGAGCAGATCAGGCTGCCAAGTCTGCTCTCTCCCTTCCCATGTCCCCGGGCAGGATCCCGGCGGGCGATCTGGTACCTCGAGTTACTAACTACATTTTAAATCTGTGTCAGTCCGACTGGGACGGCAAGATACATAACAAACTTCATGACGTATCTTCTGTGTGGGGTGAGCGACTCTCCCCCACATCGCTGACGAGAAGAGAGGAAGTTGTGCTCTGCCGTTCCCGGATCGGCCATTCTCTTCTGACCCACTCCTATTTGTTGCGGTCGGAGCCTCCACCGGAGTGCCACACCTGCCAGTGCAGGCTCACCATGCGGCACGTTCTGGTGGAGTGCCCTCGACTGGCTCATCTACGGAGTGGGTCGAGCAGTCTGTCTGACTTTTTTAAAGACCCTTTAGCTGTGATAAAATATTTGATAGATTCTGAGTATTATTCTCGTTTATGAGTGGTACTATGTCTTAATTGTTTTCGATATTTCTCCACGTACCTCCTCTGAGGTCTTCCTTTAATTGCATTTTTTAATAAGGGAAAGTATGTTGTGGCCTTGTATGGCCTTCACGGCTGATGAACCCTTGGGCTCCATCCACCTATTCTTTAGTGTTTTGTAAATGACAGGGACATTGAGGTGTGAAATTTTCCCCTATCACCCATTATGAGTCTTCATGTTTGAAGGCTCTTCGCAGCCTTGCTGGCTGGTGGGCAGTGAGACTCGATTTAATTGATTTCATGTCACTGGTTAGATGGACTGTATAAGAACTCACTGTTGAGAAGAGTTTTAATTCTTTGTTAAAGATGGGTGTTTCTTAATGTTGTGGCCTTATATAGCCTACAAGGCTGATAGGCCCTTAAACTCCATCCATCCATCCA
>JAWQFJ010034909.1:67500-70000 GCA_034096865.1 Theodoxus fluviatilis | reverse complement strand
GAGGAAGATGCCAATCGCTTCCTTTGGCAAGCACATCGAATCCGCGCCATGCCCTGTAGGTAGGTAACGCCACCGGCTCCGTGGACTGCCGGATGTAGCCCGACGGCGCTTGGAGTGTGTCTAGACTGCGCGGTACGTGTCATGTGCGAGGCGTCTGAATGAAAGGTGCTCATGTGGATGTCTGCATGACTGTAGAATTTGAACGCCAGCATGGTCAAGTTGTTGTTGCACATGGATTGGGCTTGATCCACCAGGGTGTTTTGAACGAACTGTTGGATGTGAATGATCTTATCTTGTCCCGATGCATCGCGATAGCCTTGGCTGCTAGGGGCCGCCCCTGGCTGAGCTACTGGAGCAGGCCCCGAAATCTCAACAGCCAGGGGTTCCAGCTGATGAGGAGGCATCGAACGGCTACGGCCATACGTTACTCTCGTGAGTGTGAAATGTGTGCGCATGCTTGTATGTTCAACCGCAGACTGGCTCCAGAACCTATACCCGACCGTGAGCTGTATTACACAGCTGCTGCCCTTTCTTTCGTCCTATTCAGCCCTCGTTTTGAAGTCCGACTTCGCCAACATGGACTTCTGGCCAAGGCAGTGTCGTGTAGGTCGGGCATATGTGCACGTGTGTGCGTGCGTCTTTGTGTGTGTAAAAGCGAGGCTGGCATGTGAGAAATGTGCAAGAGGCTGGTGGGACTGTTGAAAAGATGTATATGAACACTTGCGAATGTTGGTGTTTGCATAGTGTTATTTAAATGAATGTATTTGAGTAATAATGTGTAAAAAAGACTGCGTGCGTGCTTAAGCGTGTGTGAAATGCATGGGATGTAATTTCATACTGTGCATTGAGTCTATAATTCCCTGACAGCCCCTGTGGGTTAGGAATAAGAATAGACCCACCGTGTCTCCCGACGCTAATCTTGAGAGATAGATAACTGAGGATAATCGAGATTTTTTTCTCTCTCCATCCAGCTGTAGTTTTGCAGTCGTTGGCCTTAAACAGCCTATACAGGCTGAAAAGCCGTGAAGATTCATTCCTTCATTCCTTCCTTCATTCATTCATTCACTCATTCATTCATTCTAACAGCCTGCATGCATTCCTTATTTACCTGCAAGTCTGCCACTCCGCTCTTGACACTTGCAGTTCTCACCTGCCGGAAAAGGAGAAAAAGATACCAAAGTCCCGCAAGCGGTTCCAGAGCCGGAAGTCGAAGAGAAGTCCATCCACCGCAGAGTTCCTATGCACCCCCAGCACCTCCTCTTTCAGTCCGACCCGATCTCCATACCCAGCAAGCGAGCCAGACAACCTCTCAGATGACGCCATCACCTCTCATCTGCCCGCCTGTTGTTCAAGGTGAACGAACGAGTGAATTAAAGTGTGGATGGATGACTGAATAGATGAATAATACACACATGGATGGAAAAATAAAATAGAGTGAACAGAAACAAAGACAAAAGAACAAAATGAATTAAATGAATGAGTGAACAGATGAATGAATGAATGAATGAATGAATGAATTAATGAATAAATGAATGAACAGGGAATCATCAGTGATTGAAAGACGACAATAAAGAAAAAGCACAGAGAGCAAGGAAACTAATGAAAGAAAAATGGATGAACGAATGAACTGTCAAATGTTACAAAAAGAAGAAACGCACATTTACAAATCGAGTGATCTGTGTGAGACCAAAGTAGAAGCAAGCCAGATGAAGTCAGACAAACTGAAGACTGATCAGTGTGGCTTCGGCGCAAGCCCTAATCATCATGCCTATAGGCTGTAATACCCAGTGTCTCCCTAACACAGAAACATTTTTGTTTCTCCCACAAGTTTTAACGATTTCCATGGACGGTAAATCTTGTCTCGACTAAATCGACTCCAGCCATCACCATAAATCATAGGTGCTTGCGTCGCTTGGCAACCGCCGCAAGTCAACATAATGGTCCTCCATTTTCCCACCAGACAGTGATGCAGGGTTTGGGAGCGTTCCCATCAGGTGACAGACGAAGCCGTGTCAGTGAAACGCCACAATTTCAGAGCACGTTCTACATGGTGATAACCTCGATAACTTGCCAACATCAAAGTTTTCATGATACGAATGCTTGCACTCCAGAATCCCTGCATCTCGGACACAGATGTTGCGGTAAAACTTTTCTGTCTTACCATGTGCTACAGCTGTACGTAGCTGTGCATTGGCCTCCATGAATAGATGCTTCCTGTGACACGTGCTGCCTGCAGCAGGCCAAGACCGAGCTGCTGCACTGGAGCAGGCCCCAAAGCCCTTTGGCCACGGGTCCAGCTTTGACAGGACAAATGTGCGGCACCTGGCGCCACGAGAAAGCAGACTGGCGGTTAGCTCATGTCTGACAGGACAAATGTGCGGCACCTGGCGCCATGAGAAAGCAGAATGGCGGTTAGCTCATGTCTGACAGGACAAATGTGCGGCACCTGGCGCCACGAGAAAGCAGACTGGCGGTTAGCTCATGTCTGACAGGACAAATG
>JAWQFJ010034909.1:57500-65000 GCA_034096865.1 Theodoxus fluviatilis | reverse complement strand
GAACCCGCGTCCCGTGGACCACAACCCCTACGTCTTCCAGCACTGCGATGACCCGAGGAGACACATTGAGTTATACAGGTGCGTGGTGGTAGGTGATAGGTATTAGTAGATACCAGTGCGTGGTTGTAGGTGCTGATAGGTTTTAGTAGATACCAGTGCGTGGTTGTAGGTGCTGATAGGTATTAGTAGATACCAGTGCGTGGTTGTAGGTGCTGATAGGTATTAGTAGATATTGGTAGGTACTGAGGCGGGCCCAGGACTATGGTCATGAAATCCAAAGCATTCCCAAAGGACTTTCCGGTCTTTAGGGGTGAAATTGGTAAAGGCCTTCGCACACGAGGCAACTCCACTCCGGCAACTCGATTGCTTTGCCATACATTGCTTCGTGTGCGATGTCGGTTGAAAGCAACTGGCATTCCAAGCAACTTTCCACGCCACCAGCAACTGAGTTGCTCGTGTTTCAACCTGTTCTAGTTTTGGGGGCAGTGGCGTGCCACTCCAGCCACACTCTGTGAATCCACCAATGACCGGGCGACTTTAGAGACTCGTTCTCGCGTTATCGCGACTGTTCGCAAAAGTAAATGGCGGAGATGTCTTCGCTTCGCACACAAAACGCTGTATTTCGGGATACTAGAAACCCCATCCAAAGAAGATGTAAGCAATGGACAGCATTAATTTATCAAAGCTGTATGTTGAATGCATCAATAGGTCGTGAAAGCTCCTACATTTTAAAAATGGAAATGCGGATCAATTCACCTTCACGCCGAAGCATCGCTGTTGACATTGTGTACAAAGCTAGTGTTGTCTGATACCACAAATACGATACATTTAAATTGCACCTGTGTTATAAAAATAATGTTCAGATTAAATTGATTATTAATTGAGGCCCAACCAGCTGCAACAATTCCTGAAAATGTTCATGGCTCATTCGAAGGAAAATTTCTTGTTGCCTTGAGATCCTCGTTGAGGAGCTCTTGTAGCAGACACGAGTAGGCACCATGCCTTGGTCGTTTTGTCAACCATTCACGAGACCAACACGATCTTTTTCTCTTTTTACTTTGCTTAGATGACGAAGTACTGTCGCCATCGTCACTCTAAGTTTCAGTCATGCTAGGGCAAGCCTTCGGGGGAGAGATGCAGAGCGTCTTGAGTGCAAGCGCGGGAATTAATGCGCCTCCATAAATACAACGTGGCGAGAGGTGAAAGGTCACAGTGGAAGCGTGTGCGAGCTCAGTCTCCAGCATTGCCTGCCACATGGCAAGCAACCGGCCGCAAGCAACGTGGCAAGAGACTTTGGTTGCCTCGCGTGCGTAGGCCTTAAGTTTTTGCAATGATTCTGTTTCAAGAACCAGACATTGTCTGCTGTTTCGTCCCAATGGTAGTACCGTCTTCTGTATGATGTAACGATCACTTTAAAATGATATCCGAAACCATTTTGGGTTGCTTTGTATCGCCTATCCATAGTCTGGGAACCCGCCTCTGCTAAGCATTGTAGGCATGTATGGGTATTGGTAGCTACTGGTAGGTTTTGGTAGGTACCAGGAGGGATTGGTGGGCGTTTTTAGGCATTGGTGCGATATGGTAGGTTTTGGTTGATACCAGCAGTAGTTCACCTAGGGCTGCCTCTGCAAATCTCTTCTCTCGCCTCTGTAACAACTGTCACGTGGTCGACGCGTTCTACCCACAAGCGGGGGGTGTCTTGAAGACCAAAGTACGCCCAATGTGTGCAGGAACAGTCTAGCATGAATAGAAAGGCGCGTCTATTTGGATAGAATCAATGTGGAGTCGCTACCTTGAATGCGTGCAAAATCCGGTATAAATTACGAGTATCCTCCTGCAAACCGATAATTATAGTGAATATGAAAATGGGAAAAATCTATTTAAAAAAAAAGAGGAGTGAGTGGGATAGGGAGGATATGCACACGGTTTTTTGTTTGTTTGTTTGTTTGTTTTTGTCTTTGGACTATTGATATTTGCCGTAGTCACCCCGCGTGGGTTTGTACTTAATCGACTGTTAACTAGCAGATGCTCTTACAGAGAAAATATGTGGATACCGAAATTACTCTCGCTCGATGCTAAGCAAAAATGCATGGCAAGGGAGACTGCAACGACAGTCGCAGACTGGAATGTGCACAGGACACCAGCAAAGTGTGTCACCGCACTCGCAGAGCACTGCATGTCTTGGCTCGAGTCAAAAGGCACTGAGCGACGTGTTGCCTTCTACACCAGCCTTGCCACTGCAATGGTCACTGCTGTCGTCCTGCCAGATGTCGACCGAAAATGCAATGCTCAGAAACAAATGATCGCCACAAGAGGAGTTTTTGCCAAACACGTCTTTACCGGTCAAATGGGTAATGACGTTTTTTACCCTCAGTCCGTGTTTAAGCGTTTTATTCGCTGCCCTCAACAAATAAATTTAAAGACAAGAAGGGCAATGCCCATACGACTCACATGCTTGACCTTGACCTTTATATGACCTTGACCTTCAGGTGACCTTCAAGGTCAAGGTCAACCAACTAAACCTACCAATGACATCATACACAAAGAAATGCTTTACACATTTTTCCTACCAAAATACATGTGACCTTGACCCAAGGTCAAGGACATCCAAGGTCATGCAACACAAAGCTGTTAATTCAAGGCATAGGAAGCACAATGGTGCTTATTGGCACTTTCTACCATGAGATATAGTCACTTTTAGTGGTTCACTACCCCATTTTGGTCACATTTCATAAGGGTCAAAGTGACCTTGACCTTGATGATATGTGAACAAATGTGTCTCGTGATGAAAGTATAACTAACGAATCTTTTTTCATTTTTTTCTCCGCTTTTTTTCTCCCCAAAGTCTTTGTTTTAACAAGCTACCACGAACCGAACCCATACTGATGTGTTTAATGTTTACTGGCCGCTGTTGACTGAGAAAGATTGATATGTTTTGGGGTCGCACCTGGGGACTCGGAGAGAAATTCTCGCCACTCTGTTCTGACGCAGTGATGGATGTCTCCCAGCTTCAATGAAAAATGCATAGGAGTCCCGCTCGGGAACGAACCTGCTGCACAGACGACTGCCTGGCACAGAGCTCGTAGGCCCGTTCCTTTGGTCACGTGGCCTTGTCTGGCAGAAACAGTTCAGAGCTTGTGTGCTGCTTGCCAGATTTCTTTGTCGACCGCGTCATTGGCGACGTCATCGTTTGTTTTTGTTTTTTTGACTTGCCATTCCCATGCATGACGTAGAGATGGCGAGGTGTATCGTGGCAAGTGTCATGGTCAACTCTTCCTCCTGTCTGCAGATGGTCGCACACCCTGGGCAGGCTGTACTCCACCGACACCCAGCACCAGGTCTTTGGCGTGCACATACCCGATCCCTACGCCGCCAAGATCCGCGTCTTAAGGTACCCCTGTCTCGATGAGAGAGAGAGAGAGAGAGAGAGAGAGAGAGAGAGAGAGAGAGAGAGAGAGAAAGTCATTCATTTCGTAGGCCTCGGGTCTGTTGCAAATGACATACGTCAACAGAACAAAATGACAAATTGTAAACATTATCCAATATTGATAAGCAGTCTTGATTGATGCGTGCACGCGGAGACAAGTGACAACACGCGAATCAGGGCTTTAGTGCTGTCCGCCTGGTTTGATGTTCCTCTGTCTCCATGGCTACTGCTGCACTCACGGTTTCGGGCTGGGGCTGTGGTTGACTGACGTGCATGGTTTGATGTTCCTCTGTCTCCATGGCTACTGCTGCACTCACGGTTTCTGGCTGGGGCTGTGTCTGGTTGACTGACGTGCATGGTTTGATGTTCCTCTGTCTCCATGGCTACTGCTGCACTCACGGTTTCGGGCTGGGGCTGTGGTTGACTGACGTGCATGGTTTGTCACGGGGCAGCAGGCCTTTGTCCGTCTTCCATATCAGTACAGGATGAGCTGAGGCAATCAGTTGAGTTTTTATCACGGCCACCACCAGAGAAGAGAGAGAGAGAGAGAGAGAGAGAGAGAGAGGGAGGAAGAGAGAATGAGAGAGAAAAGAGAGAAAGAGAATGAGAGAAAGAGACAGAGAGAGACAGACACAGAGAGAGACAAAGAGAAAGATACAGAAAGAGACAGAGAGAGAGACAAACAGAGAGAGAGAGACAAAGAGAAAGAGACAGAGAGAGAGAGAGAGACAAACAGAGAAAGAGAGACAAAGAGAAAGATACAGAAAGAGAGAGAGAGAAAGACAAAGAGAAAGAGAGAGACAGACAGAGACGAGAGAGAAAGACGAGGGAGACACACGAGAGAGACAGACGAGAGAGAGAGAGAGAGAGAGAGAGAGAGAGAGAGAGAGAAAGAGACAGACAGACAGACAGACCGAGAGACAGACAGACAGACACACACAGACAGACAGACAGACAGACACACAGACAGACAGAAGGCAGACAGACAGACAGACAGACAGACAGACAGACAGACAGACAGACAGACAGACAGACAGACAGACAGACAGACAGACAGACAGACAGACAACATAAACGCCATTGGTTTAATACTTAGCTTGTCGAAGATGTTCCGTCACCGATTCATAACAACTGTTGTCAGGTCAGGAGACAAGCAAGGGTGAGACAGGTGGCAGGTAAAGGTTGGTTGTAAATATTCGGTAGTAGGGAGTAGGTAGAGGGTGATAAGAGATTAGATGGAGTGTAGGTAGGGGTTGGGAAGGGGATTGGTAGAGGGTGATAAGGGATTAGATGGAGTTTAGGTAGGGGTTGGGAAGGGGATTGGTAGAGGGTGATAAGGGATTAGACGGAGTGTAGGTAAGGGATGGGTAGGAGCTTGGTAGAGGGTGATTAGGGATTAGACAGAGTGTAGATATGGGATGGGAAGGGGATTGGTAGAGGGTGATTAGGGATTAGACAGAGTGTAGATATGGGATGGGAAGGGGATTGGTAGAGGATGATTAGGGATTAGACAGAGTGTAGATATGGGATGGGAAGGGGATTGGTAGAGGGTGATAAGGGATTAGACAGAGTGTAGATATGGGATGGGAAGGGGATTGGTAGAGGGTGATAAGGGATTAGATGGAGTTTAGGTAGGGGTTGGGAAGGGGATTGGTAGAGGGTGATAAGAGATTAGATGGAGTTTAGGTAGGGGTTGGGAAGGGGATTGGTAGAGGGTGATTAGGGATTAGATGGAGTTTAGGTAAGGGATGGGTAGGAGCTTGGTAGAAGGTGATAAGGGATTAGACGGAGTGTAGGTAAGGAATGGGTAGGAGCTTGGTAGAGGGTGATTAGGGATTAGATGGAGTTTAGGTAGGGGTTGGGAAGGGGGTTGGTAGAGGGTGATAAGGGATTAGATGGAGTTTAGGTAGGGGTTGGGAAGGGGATTGGTAGAGGGTGATAAGGGATTAGATGGAGTTTAGGTAGGGGTTGGGAAGGGGATTGGTAGAGGGGGATAAGGGATTAGATGGAGTTTAGGTAGGGGTTGGGAAGGGGATTGGTAGAGGGTGATAAGGGATTAGATGGAGTTTATGTAGGGGTTGGGAAGGGGATTGGTAGAGAGGGATAAGGGATTAGATGGAGTTTAGGTAAGGGTTGGGAAGGGGATTGGTAGAGGGGGATAAGGGATTAGATGGAGTTTAGGTAGGGGTTGGGAAGGGGATTGGTAGAGGGGGATAAGGGATTAGATGGAGTTTAGGTAGGGGTTGGGTAGGAGCTTGGTAGAAGGTGATAAGGGATTAGACGGAGTGTAGGTAAGGAATGGGTAGGAGCTTGGTAGAGGGTGATTAGGGACTAGATAGAGTTTAGGTAGGGGTTGGGAAGGGGATTGGTAGAGGGTGATAAGGGATTAGCGGAGTTTAGGTAAGGGATGGGTAGGAGCTTGGTAGAAGGTGATAAGGGATTAGACGGAGTGTAGGTAAGGGATGGGTAGGAGCTTGGTAGAGGGGATTAGGGATTAGATGGAGTTTAGGTAGGGGTTGGGAAGGGGATTGGTAGAGGGTGATAATGGATTAGATGGAGTTTAGGTAGGGGTTGGGAAGGGGATTGGTAGAGGGTGATAATGGATTAGATGGAGTTTAGGTAGGGGTTGGGAAGGGGATTGGTAGAGGGTGATAAGGGATTAGATGGAGTTTAGGTAGGGGTTGGGAAGGGATTGGTAGAGGGTGATAAGGGATTAGATGGAGTTTAGGTAGGGGTTGGGAAGGGGATTGGTAGAGGGTGATAAGGGATTAGATGGAGTTTAGGTAGGGGTTGGGAAGGGGATTGGTAGAGGGTGATAAGGGATTAGAAGGAGTTTAGGTAGGGGTTGGGAAGGGGATTGGTAGAGGGTGATAAGGGATTAGATGGAGTTTAGGTAGGGGTTGGGAAGGGGATTGGTAGAGGGTGATAAGGGATTAGATGGAGTTTAGGTAGGGGTTGGGAAGGGGATTGGTAGAGGGTGATAAGGGATTAGATGGAGTTTAGGTAGGGGTTGGGAAGGGGATTGGTAGAGGGTGATAAGGGATTAGATGGAGTTTAGGTAGGGGTTGGGAAGAATGAGAGGTTTGAGGAAGAAGAGAACCTCGAGTGCTCTACATTCAATTACGCATCTGCCGACAAGAGGTCCTCAGCCGGAACAGTGAATGGCACAGTAGCAATGTTGCCTGTCCTGATTGCCATCCCTGCTTCCTGGAAGCCTGCGGCACCCTTTTCCTTCGAGCTGCTTTGCTACTCGTCATGGCACCATGAATGTCTTCCCGATTTAGCTGTGCAGACCATACTGTTCATTAGAACGTGTTGAATATGTTTGATCTTGTAAAAACTTTGCAGTCCATCTTGTGGCAGAGCAATTAAAAAAAACTAATACTGATAGGCAAGTTCTTGCCAATGACTGAGGGAATTCGGAGCTACTGAGGTGTGAGAGGATGTTGGGTTTCCGTGCATTTCTGCATGCCTTTTGCTTTCCGTGATCTGAGTTCTTGTCGCGAGAGTAATTGACTTCACATTGGCTCGGACTGTAGAAAGCAGTTCTACTGTACATGTCTCCTGCTTATCTGTAAAGAGCAGTCAGTCCCACGTTATGTGTCTCCTGGTTATCTGTAGAAAGCAGCCCCATTGTACGTGTCTCCTGGTTATCTGTAGAGAGCAGTCAGTCCCACTGTACGTGTCTCCTGCTTATCTGTAGAAAGCAGTCAGTCCCACTGTACGTGTCTCTTGGTTATTTGTAGAGAACAGTCCCACTGTACGTGTCTCCTGCTTATCTGTAGAAAGCAGTCAGTCCCACTGTACGTGTCTCTTGGTTATTTGTAGAAAGCAGTCCAACTGTACGTGTCTCCTGGTTATCTGTAGAAAGCAGTCAGTCCCACTGTACGTGTCTCTTGGTTATTTGTAGAGAACAGTCCAACTGTACGTGTCTCCTGGTTATCTGTAGAAAGCAGTCAGTCCCACTGTACGTGTCTCCTGGTCATCTGTAGAGAGCAGTCAGTCCCACTGTACGTGTCTCCTGCTTATCTGTAGAGAGCAGTCAGTCCCACTGTACGTGTCTCCTGCTTATC
>JAWQFJ010034909.1:40000-52500 GCA_034096865.1 Theodoxus fluviatilis | reverse complement strand
ACCAGGAGACAGGGATGTGTGGGAGGGACGGGGCAGCGGAGTGCTGACCACCAGGAGACAGATATGTGTGGGAGGGACAGGGCAGCGGAGTGCTGACCACCAGGAGACAGGGATGTGTGGGAGGGACAGGGCAGCGGAGTGCTGACCACCAGGAGACAGGGATGTGTGGGAGGGACGGGGCAGCGGAGTGCTGACCACCAGGAGACAGATATGTGTGGGAGGGACAGGGCAGCGGAGTGCTGACCACCAGGAGACAGGGATGTGTGGGAGGGACAGGGCAGCGGAGTGCTGACCACCAGGAGACAGGGATGTGTGGGAGGGACAGGGCAGCGGAGTGCTGACCACCAGGAGACAGATATGTGTGGGAGGGACAGGGCAGCGGAGTGCTGACCACCAGGAGACAGGGCAGGACGTGGATGTGGCACACACTCCAAGAGGTTAAGGTTCTGCCACCTGTTATACATACATAAGCTCTGCTTTATCATTCATCATAGTACACATGAATAGTGAAATGCAGACAATATTTCTGTAACCAAATAGTACATTCTTGCTGATATGTAAGTGTGCTCAAACTGGTTTATGATTTGTCTGTCTTGGGTTTGCTTTTTCATCAATCCACTTTTGAATTTTAATGTAGTACTTTTATTAGGTCATGGTTACTGCGTTGCCAATATACTCTACCGGGAGGAAATGATAAACATATATTGAAAATAAAATATGCACGCACACACACACAGACACACACACACACACACACACACACACAGACAGACAGACAGACAGACAGACAGACAGACAGACAGACAGACAGACAGACAGACAGACAGACAGACAGACAGACAGACAGACAGACAGACAGACGGACGGACGGACGGACAGACAGACAGACATACAGACAGACATACAGACTGACAAAGCGAGAGAAACAGTGTCCCCACGAAAATAAAAACAAAATAAAGACAAACAGAAAACCTGCTGTCATTAAACAAAACATTGTACAAGAAACCTCTACATTTCAGATGTCACAAAAGTACAGTTATGGTGATCTTCATTCTATGCTTCACAGACAAACGTGTTCTTACTAAGCTACGCTCCGCGTGAATTACGGCTCTTTATTCAAGGGACACAACTCTTGTGCATCCTCGCTCTTTACATGAAGACTATGAAGGAGTTTCACGTCTTTTTGTGTGACGTCTTTGTCTGCATTCTGTCTACTTGCATTGGACTGGCTTTTCTTTTGACTGGGACAGGACACTTCATTCTGTCTTTTTGCCTTGGACTGGGACAGGACACTTCATTCTGTCTTTTTGCCTTGGACTGGGACAGGACACTTCATTCTCTCTTTTTGCCTAGGACTGGGACAGGACACTTCATTCTGTCTACTTGCCTTGGACTGGCTTTTCTTTTGACTGGGACAGGACACTTCATTCTGTCTTTTTGCCTTGGACTGGGACAGGACACTTCATTCTGTCTACTTACCTTGGACTGGGACAGGACACTTCATTCTGTCTATTTGCCTTGGACTGGCTTTTCTTTTGACTAGGACAGGACACTTCATTCTGTCTATTTGCCTTGGACTGGCTTTTCTTTTGACTAGGACAGGACACTTCATTCTGTTTTTTTTTTGCCTAGGACTGGGACAGGACACTTCATTCTGTCTTTTTGCCTAGGACTGGGACAGGACACTTCATTCTGTCTTTTTGCCTAGGACTGGGACAGGACACTTCATTCTGTCTTTTTGCCTTGGACTGGGACAGGACACTTCATTCTGTCTTTTGCTGCGGGACAGGACACTTCATTCTGTCTTTTGCCTTGGACTGGGACAGGACACTTCATTCTGTCTTTTTGCCTTGGACTGGGACAGGACACTTCATTCTGTCTACTTACCTTGGACTGGCTTTTCTTTTGACTAGGACAAGACACTTCATTCTGTTTTTTTGCCTAGGACTGGGACAGGACACTTCAGTCTGTCTATTTACTTTGTACTGGCTCTGTTTTGTACTAGGACAGGACACTTCATTCTGTCTTTTTGCCTTGGACTGGGACAGGACACTTCAGTCTGTCTACTTACCTTGGACTGGGACGGGACACTTCATTCTGTCTACTTGCCTTGGACTAGGACAGGACACTTCATTCTGTCTTTTTGCCTTGGACTGGGACAGGACACTTCAGTCTGTCTACTTACCTTGGACTGGGACGGGACACTTCATTCTGTCTACTTGCCTTGGACTAGGACAGGACACCTCATTCTGTCTTTTTGCCTTGGACTGGGACAGGACACTTCATTCTCTCTTTTTGCCTTGGACTGGGACAGGACACTTCAGTGTCTATTTACCTTGTACTGGCTCTGTTTTGTACTAGGACAGGACACTTCAGTCTGTCTATTTACTTTGTACTGGCTCTGTTTTGTACTAGGACAGGACACTTCATTCTGTCTTTTTGCCTTGGACTGGGACAGGACACTTCAGTCTGTCTACTTACCTTGGACTGGGACAGGACACTTCATTCTGTCTTTTTGCCTTGGACTAGGACAGGACACTTCATTCTGTCTTTTTGCCTTGGACTGGGACAGGACACTTCATTCTCTCTTTTTGCCTTGGACTAGGACAGGACACTTCAGTGTCTATTTACCTTGTACTGGCTTTGTCTAGGACTGGGACAGAAAACATTAGTATGTCTACTTACCTTGTACTGGCTCTGTTTGGTACTGAGACACGACACTTCAGTGTCTACTTACTTTGTACTGGCTCTGTGTAGGACTGGGACAGGAAACATTAGTATGTCTACTTACCTTGTACTGGCTCTGTTTGGGATTGGGACAGGAAAAGTCTGTCTAAATGTTCGTATAGTGTACTGGCTCTGTTTGGGACTAGGACAGGAAAAGTCTGTCTAAATGTTCGTATAGTGTACTGGCTCTGTTTGGGACTAGGACAGGAAAAGTCTGTCTAAATGTTCGTATAGTGTACTGGCTCTGTTTGGGACTAGGACAGGAAAAGTCTGTCTAAATGTACGTATAGTGTATTGGCTGTTTGGGACTGGGACAAGAAAAGTCTTTCTAAATGTACGTATAGTGTACTGGCTCTGTTTGGGACGGGGACAGGAAAAGTCTGTCTAAATGTACGTATAGTGTACTGGCTCTGTTTGGGACTGGGACAGGAAAAGTATGCATAAATGTACGTACAGTGTACTGGTTCTGTTTGGAACTAGGACATGAAAAGTCTGTATAAATGTACGTATAGTGTACTGGCTGTTTGGGAATGGGACATGAAAAGTCTGTATAAATGGACGTACAGTGTACTGGCTCTGTTTGGGACTAGGACATGAAAAGTCTGTATAAATGTACGTATAGTGTACTGGCTCTGTTTGGGACTAGGACATGAAAAGTATGTATAAATGTACGTATAGTGTACTGGCTGTTTGGGAATGGGACATGAAAAGTCTGTATAAATGTACGTATAGTGTACTGGTTCTGTTTGGGACTAGGACATGAAAAGTCTGTATAAATGTACGTATAGTGTACTGGCTGTTTGGGAATGGGACATGAAAAGTCTGTATAAATGGACGTACAGTGTTCTGGCTCTGTTTGGGACGGGGACAGGAACCACCGTCGTTCAAGGGTCTTATTCCGGTTTTACTTCAAACCAACCTCCTTGCCTTTACCCTTACCTATAGTGCCCTACCTCTCTTCCTTTCAGCTGTGTTGTGTTTTTCTACTATGCTTCTTTTCCCTCTCTCGCTCTTTAAATCAATCAGTGAAGTTCAGTCTCACGAGTTGCCAACATTGACCGTACCTCAGTACAATGTGCTTTTGACGAAGGAAAAGTTTTAATATGATGTTAGAGGCAAATATAAAGTCATACATTCTGACCTGAGCGCTTACAATGAAACGCCATGGTGTGTAGATCTACCACTGAACACTAATTCTCTTTGTTCTCTTGGCAGCTCAAACACAATCCCGAAGGGCCCAAACAAGACTCTGCAAAACATCACCAAGATTTACCCCTCAGTCAAATTCGACCTCGGGCAGACCAGTTGCTTCCTCTCCCAGCCTAGTTGCTACTCTCTTGCTAGTTACCTGAAGGAAAAAAGGGTCCATAGCAAGTCCATCTCCATCCTGGATAGAAGCTTGTGGTCATCAGGGGACCAAGCCCACGCCCCACAGCAAATGGAATCTGTAGTGGAGGCGGAGGGAGATGGGCAAGAAGAGGATGTGGCCGAGGAGGAGAAATCGGTTGCAAATAGATATCGTGAGCACCTGCAGAGGTGTCTGAGTAGTGACGTATCCCACTACAACCCAAAACTGCCTTCATCTAGGCAACCAATTGTGCCCAAGTTGACTTCCCTGTCTGCCTTCATCGTGTCGTCAGACAAGAGGGTCGACTTGCCCAGCGGTCCCAAGTTGGTCTCCCAGAAGATTTTCGAGTGCCGCAATGTGCAAAGGCTCCTGGCAAGAAGGGATGTGGTCAAGGTTTCTCACGTCAGTGCACAGCAAGACAGCAGTGAAGCAGTCCTGAGCCCCTCACACCCCTCGGTCAAGCTGGACTGGCATGTCTTGGGGCAGGCGGACGTGGAGAGTCGGGAGGTTCAGGGCGACAGGGAGGAACAAAGCCCCTCGTGCCAGGGGTTGCTCAGCCCCACCTTCACCAAGTCTGAGGTGGCTCCATCCCCGGGCAAGATACATTTGGTAGAGGACCAGCTCATGCTTAGGCTGCAGAAGGACCAGGATGATGCTCGATGTCCCCGGTCTCCTCACCAGCTGTCAGACACTCAGGTGGTGGGCATGAGGGCGTGGACCGAATTCCGCAGCAAGCCAGGCACCACGGTCCGCCTGCACAGGTGTGCCCTCAGTACTGCCGTTCTCTGCCCCCCGCTGTTGAATAGAGCGGAGTCGAAGAGGAACTTCGAGGAGGAGCCGATGGTCTCCTTTCGCCTGCCCAAGACGCCCCGAGCCTTCGTCAGGGACTGAAAGAGTACACGCACCCTTGGTCTTTTCCTCCTAGACCCAGGATGCGAGGCGTGGAGAAAGCGAGGACGGGTATTGGACTGTTGCTGTTGCCACAGTGCGCATTAGTAAGCCCTCTCCATCCCTCGCGCCTTTTGAAATGGTTGGAGTTGTACACGACTAAAAGTACAAATCGTAAGAAGCCTCAGAGACTCCTTATTGAAAGGCTACAATCCACTTCGGACAGGCTAGTATTTCCAGGTATGAAAGATGTGCATTCTCTGTGTTGACGTTGCCAGCTTTGCAGAGCTATCTTATTGCTGGAGGTAGCACAGAAAGCATCGTAGGCCTCTGTATCAGGGCCCTCTTGTGCGTCAAATACGGAGACCCACATGTCGATCCAACACTGTGTTGTCACCAACAAAGCGTCCAAGGTTAGAATGCTGAAAGTTCCCAGGAGACTTTCATGACCCAAGTTACCCACATGTGTCCATTGCAAGAAAGATTATGCAGTCGTCGATCTGAGTCTGGCTGTGACGATTTGCAGCACGCATGGTAATTGACAAAAAATATTTAACATAAAAACTGCTCTTGTCAGCTCACAAACTCAAAGCAAAATTTTGTGTAAAAGGAAGCTGCTCGCGGGACGAACTCACGCTGGAAACATCGGGACTGTGCGGCAAAGCCAGCACACACACACACGCACACACAGACACACACACACACAGACACACACACACACACACGCACACACACACACACACGCACGCACACGCACGCATTCACGCACACACACACGCACGCACACACACACACACAGACACACACGCACACACACACACACACACACGCACACACACGCACACACACACACACACACACACACACACACACACACACACACACACACGCACACGAAACGGTGCACACAAAGCAAAAGTCCAGCCCTTTATGTGTGAGCTCCATTCCGTCATTGCGACACATTCTCTGCACGCTGCATGATTAACTGAATACCCCCAAACCCCCCTCCCCCCATCCTATTAATTTTAACGACGTCTTGTGATACTTTTATGTTGCAACCTCGACGAAAAGCAGGGCGAGTATTGATAGGGAAAGTGGAGGAGGATTTCCCTCCTCGCCCGAGACGTCAGTTTTGGAGAGTCCTGCAAGAGTGTGTGGCTGCGCTACTGCGTGTGTGCGTTTCCTGTGTGTTGTAGGCGTGGCGTGTCCTTTGGCTGCACTGTGACGTCACGGCTGTGCTGCTGTGTTCCTCTGTGCTGGCAGGGATGTGTAGCTGTCCGTTTTTTACTCTTCCTTTCTCTCGTTCTTATTGGTCTTATCCGTCATCGAAGTATATATGGATGCATTGATATTTTTGCAAAGGATCACCGAAAATGTGAAATAAAAAATAGTATTGCATTCTACTCATTATATTATGGTTCACTATTTACATGTATTTTTATGCTTTCATTGTGCAGTAAATGGCGTTGCAAATTGCTCATGATAAAGAAAGCGAAAGAAATAAAGGCAAGCACAAGTGCAAACGTTTTTATTTGTCCCAGATTGTCAAAGTATGCAACCGAATTGAACGTGCTCATCGACGTAAGCAAAAAGCCCCGGCATTATTTTGACAGCTAGTTTCTCTCTCTCTCTCTCTCTCTCTCTCTCTCTCTCTCTCTCTCTCTCTCTCTCTCTCTCTCTCTCTCTCGCTTCAACGAGAGAGGAAGTGCAGTCTTACTACGTCAGATCGCAAGGTTTCTGAGACAGGACCCACCTCCTGCAAGATCCACCGCCATTGCTCATGGGACGGAAAAGAAGAGAACAAAACTGGGACACCAGCAAGCAGAAGACATCTACAATACAGAATTTCCTCCTCTCCCTCGGAAACGGCAGTTGAACCATTCCAGCCCTGCAATACGGCCAGAGCAAATTCATAGCATTCCAAACAGCAAGGACATTTGTCTGAACAACAACAATGATAAACTAAATGACATAGTACAGACAGGTAGAATACAGACAGTCACTGGCCCTAACCTCAACAAGGACGCACTGCCTTCTGTGACGGACAAGAAACCCCAAAACACCTACACTCAGTGTCCCGGCCAAACACCCCTTAGATGTCAAACAGAAAATGTAAAGGTGCACGCAACTCAACCTTTGGTTCCTGAGTGCAAAATGCCAGCTACTTCCAGGTTGCCCCACCAAACCATCTCTCAAAATCCTGTTTGACTCACATGCAAAGCAAAAGTGAGTATTTGTACTCACCCGTGTCGTCCGTCCGGGCGACCGGGCGTCCTGTCGTCCGTAAAAAAAACTTTAACGTTTCTCGGACACTATTAAATCTATTAACTACAAATGTGGCATGATGGTGTATGATGACAAGGCCTCAAAAAACATACAGAGTGACTTGACCTCGCTTCAAGGTCAAGGTCGCAGGGGCCATAAATGTTGTCTAAAACAGCCATTTTTCACATTTTCCCTATTTTCTCTGAAGTTTTTGACATTGGATACCTGATCTATATTTGGTATATAGGGCAAAGTAAGCTCTATCTTTTGATGCCAGATTGATTGACCTTGCTTCAAGATCAAGGTCACAGGAGCTCTTCAAAGTTGGATTGTATACATATTGTGAAGTGACCTTGACCCTGAACTATGGAAGATAACTGTTTCAAACTTCATAATTGTGTGGGGCACATGTCATAATTTCATCATGAGCCACATTTGGTCACATATCATCAAGGTCAAGGTCACTTTTACCTGTATGAAATATGACCAAATTGGTCAGTAAACAAAGCCATGTCATTCATTTCAATATTGTGTCACTACCGCCCGCTCTGTCGCTGAGTTGAGTTGAGTTGAGTTGAGTTGCACAACCTCTGTACATAGTGCACAACACAACCTCTGTACATAGTTCACAATACAACCTCTGTACATAGTTCACAACACAACATCTCAGCATGTGAGTCGTGTGGGCTTTGCCCTTCTTGTTTCCCATTCTTTCCTCCATACATGCAGTGGCAATATCCTCACCCCTTCAATGGTCTCCGTCCAGAACCGACAGTGTAAATATCAGTTGGCTACAGTATTCTTCGATGGATTTTTGGCGTGAATGATGTATACTTTGCCGACGTGATTTTTTTTCTTTCTTTCTCTTCCCATCCAATCCAGTGACAGTTAGGTATCATTATCAACAATCATGGTCCATAAACAAAATTTGCACATAGGACATATAAATGTATATCATTTATACAATAAAGTGACGGACATTGGTGCTCTTATTCAGAAGGAACAGTTAGGCATTCTTGGAATAAGTGAATCTCGCCTTCACAGTGAAATCAGTGATGAAGCAATTGGAATATCAGGATTTGACATCGTACGACGCGATCCTGTGCTACCTGGGCACACTGGGTTAGCAATCTACATTAACTATGACCTACGAAACTCTATTTATAGAAGACATGACCTTGAATCTTCAAGTGTTGAGTGTATTTGGTTGGAGCTGAAACAATCTTCAAAGACTTCTCTTCTCCTGGGATTCTTGTACAGAAACCCTGCCTCCACCTTCTGTTGGTATGATGAATTCGTAAGCATGATGGACAAAGTGAGTGCTCTTGGAAAAGATATTCTTCTTCTTGGTGACTTTAATATAGACTGCCTAAAAATTAACGGTGCATGGAATTCAACTATCCTGCTCTTTGGACTCAAGCAATTGGTTCATACAGCCACTAGGGTCACTCAGTCAACATCGACTCTTATTGATCACATATACACCACCAACATCCATCTGGTACAAAGCACTCGGGTGCCAAGAATAGGCATTAGTGATCATTTTCCAATTATCTGCTCCTTGCACGCTAAACTCTCCAAGAGCAAAAAACGCGATCATTCATATCTGACCTATAGATCGTTCAAAAACTTTGATGCCAAAACCTTTTGTTCTGACCTCCAAAAGACACCCTTCCATGAAGTCCAATATCACACCGATCCAAACTGTGCACTTCAGCTTTGGTACAACATATTTCTAGGAGTAATTAACAAACACGTTCCGATCAGAAGAAAACGCGTGCGTCATCCAACGCTGCCACCATGGTTAACCAAGGAAGTAATGCAAGCAATGTCCATTAGAGATAAACACAGGAAAAGCAATGATTTCGTTGCCTACAAAAAACAAAGAAATGTAGTAAGGGGGCACACGGCGTAGCCACTTTCGTGAAAAATCGTCACAAATCGAGTTTTTAGTTATACTCGGAAACGAGGTCTACAACACGGGCACGAGCGATTTGCCAGCATTTCATTCCTTCATTTTTTAATTAGTTTAGAGAGGTACCCATCGCTGAAGTTGTGAAAAAACCTAACCTGGAAGTCAAAAAGTGTCATTTTGAGTGCTTGGATACGGCATCTTCCTCCTCAAAACATGCTTCATGTTTGGTATCAGTGCGTAGCGCCTTCACTCGGCTCTTGGTCGCGACTATTTCCGGAGGAAACGAATGCAGTACGGAGGAACACGAAGCAAAAATCGGAAGCCAGTGCTAACCAATGAAAGCCATGAGAATAGAGGTCGGCTAGTGAGCTTGCCTGTGATTGGACAGGTTTCACGAGGCCAGCGCGTGATCGCAGCGGAAGTGACCTACGGAAATGCCCGAAGCAACGATCGGCTATTCCCGTGTATAACGACTAGCATACGTCAGCGGAGTCAAGATGGCGGTCGTTTGACCGCTGCAGCACGCAAAAATGCCGAAGAAACCGAAGAAATGGCACAGTCAACATCAGTATAGGAAAAAGAGAAAGAGACCCAAGATGGAAGAAAAATATTCATCAGCTGTTGCCTCCAGAGGAGAGGATTTGACGCCAACAGCCTCCAGAGTTGGGGAATTAGTACCGATCGCCTTCACATCAACTGAATCGGCGTCCAGATTGACACCAACGGCCTCCACGTCGACTGAATCGGTGTTCGCAAAGAAAATGGGTCGCTTCCATCGTGCTACTTCAGCGTAGAGGTAAGGAGCCGGTGTCAGACTATACAAAGTTCACCTGGAAAAAAAGAAAACAGAAAAAAATGACCGGAGTCTGACCAATTGTATTCTCTCGTGAGAGAAGTGGGCCCTGAAGAGGGCCGTTACTAGAGCAGTCGTAGGCTTCTAGAGCAGTCGTAGGCGAGCTTTCGGAGTGGATCCTCCTTCTTCAGGCCAAGTGGTACAGGACTGGCAGGCGTAGGGTTTAAATAGGGGACTGGCGGAGGCTCGTGCAACGCAAGTCCCCCGAGAAAAGCAGGAGTGGACATGTGCTCACCCCCGTAGAAGGACCGTCCACACCGCAGAGAACACGGGGAACCCGTGCCACAGAACAGGGCGGGCTCAACGGTAGTGAGCCATGAAGCCCGTGTCTCTGTTGAGCCCGGTGTGCTGCGTGCCAAACCTGATGATGAGTCTCTGCTCCATAACCCGACGTTGGTGGAGGTCGTGCAACCCGCCCCTCAGCACGCTCACGAGCATGTCAGCGGTTGAGTGGTCGGACAGGTTGAAGTGTCCGCTGACTGGGAGGGGCGACAGGTATCTGATGGTGGCGCGGTGCCCGTTCATCCGTTGGCGGAGTCAGCGGACACTTCAACCTGTCCGACCACTCACCCGCTGACATGCTCGTGAGCGTGCTGAGGGGCGGGTTGCACGACCTCCACCAACGTCGGGTTATGGAGCAGAGACTCATCATCAGGTTTGGCACGCAGCACACCGGGCTCAACAGAGACATGGGCTTCATGGCTCACTACCGTTGAGCCCGCCCTGTTCTGTGGCACGGGTTCCCCGTGTTCTCTGCGGTGTGGACGGTCCTTCTACGGGGGTGAGCACATGTCCACTCCTGCTTTTCTCGGGGGACTTGCGTTGCACGAGCCTCCGCCAGTCCCCTATTTAAACCCTACGCCTGCCAGTCCTGTACCACTTGGCCTGAAGAAGGAGGATCCACTCCGAAAGCTCGCCTACGACTGCTCTAGAAGCCTACGACTGCTCTAGTAACGGCCCTCTTCAGGGCCCACTTCTCTCACGAGAGAATACAATTGGTCAGACTCCGGTCATTTTTTTCTGTTTTCTTTTTTTCCAGGTGAATCGTGCTACTTCAAGCGAGACGAGCGCAGGCCTTTCTAATCAGACTGATGTCAACCTCATTGTCAGTATGAGAAGTCTGAACGAGCTATTCTCTGCCTTCGAGTGTGAGAGCTGTGAGCAGCCCTATCGAGTGACGGAGGTCGAAACAGCGAGGATGGGCTCTGCTTGCCAGCTTCAAGTTCAGTGTTCGGCGTGTGGCACCATCATCAGTCAGCTCGAAACATAATCAAAGACGGGCTCTACGCACAGATGATTCGATGTCAACCGCCGCCTCGTCATAGCAGCAACTTCGACAGGAATCGGATTTACCCAATTGAAGAGGTTTTTTGCTTTGATGAATATGCCACCGCCCATGCATCTGAAGACTTGGCAGTTTTACCAGAAAGCTGTCCACTCAGGAGCTCGTCGGGCAGCTGACAAGCACCTTCAGGAGGCAGCGGAACAAATGCGAGTGCTGTACACCGAGATGAACATTGGCGAACCAAATCCTGATGGACACCTGGACATTTCAGTTTCCTTCGATGGAAGCTGGCAGAAGCGAGGGCAAACTTCACACAGTGGTATTGCCACTGTGATAGAGGTCTTGTGGTGGACTATGTGACTCTGTCCAACTATTGCCACAGATGTGAGATAGGGCAGAAAGCAGACTCTGCCGAGTTTGAGGAGTGGAAGGGAAAGCATAAAGAGGAGTGCCAGAAGACAGTTCACTGCTCTTCCCAGGCGATGGAGGTAGAGGCTGCTGTCATTCTGTGGAGCAGGTCTGAAGCTCGGCACAACTTCAGATATGTGGAGATGTTGGGGGATGGGGATGGGAAGGCACACTCCAGAGTGAATCAGGCCAGAGTGTATGGTGAGGGAGTGGATGTGCAGAAGATTGACTGTGTCAACCATGTCACCAAGAGGATGGGGACAACTGCCTCTGCCTCCATGATCACGTGTTTCTTACAAGTTTGTGGATTATTTTCAAGGTTGATGCTTTTGCCTTTGAATTTGATAGACTTAGGATGAAGTTTATTACCTCAAAGTTTGCTTGCATATGTAGAAATGGATGCCAAAATTGAAAAATCATGTTAGAAATGTGTATCTTTTTTAGTTCAATTGTTATACAAGTGTAAACTTTCTCAAACTTTAAAGTCAAATTTCTCAAAAAGTGGTTTTCATTTTTACGGTAATATTTTTATACCCTTTAACAATGTGACCTAGAATAAAGATAAAATGTATAAATTTTGCTTGTTTGTATATAAATGGATGCTAATAGCCATAAAACTAGTTAGAAATCTGTAACTTTATTAGATAATTTTTAATTAAAGTTTAATCTTGTCATGCCGGCAACGTTTTTTTCATGTGTAAATGCCACTCATCACCAGAAACATTTGTAAGTGTTATAAATACATTTATAATGTTTTATAGCAAAATATAGGTCTTCATCTTTGTACACAACTATTGCTGATCCTATAATG